>JARCZZ010024820.1:0-20790 GCA_030323915.1 Brotogeris chrysoptera | reverse complement strand
TTGATTCTCCTCCCCATTACCCCAGGACTGGGGGAAGAAAGAGAGGGGAGTGAGTGAGTGAGAAAACTGCGTGGGTGGGGGGCTTAAACCACAACAATACTTCATATCAGAAACTTTGTATTCATTTTCATTCTTAAAACATTATTTTTAAGCAATAATATCTAATAAATAACCTACATAAATGGAACATGGATTTTTTTCAATATTAAGAGTAATAGCTTAATTAACTCAGCAGGGCTTAATGATACACTGAAACAACAGATGAGTGTGTTCTTAAGTAATATTATTAATAATAATTATTCTTATATAACAATGCATTTATTTTTATTATTAGCTTGACTTTCAGAGATATTGAGCAACACAGGAGATTAATACTGACACTGAAGTAACTAATAGTTTTCAAAATGAGGCTATTGAAGTCCTAAGCTCAGCTGAGGAATACCCACTGTCAACCTTTTACAGGGTAATGGCTATGACAGTACATAAGTACTCCTTATGTAAGTATTCAGTTTCAGACATTCTGTTGTCCAGATTAATTTTATCAATAATGTTAAATAACCACTCTCTGAATAAAGCATCTGGTTTTTGACACATTTTGTTGAAAGATTATTTTTTTATAGGATCCTTCAGCAGTTCAGAAGAAATCGACAGCATAGTCTCATGCAACACAGTTATCACAAAAATCTTGAACATTTTCTTTTAATTAATTATCCAGGGAAAGCAGAATCACATATTTGAGGCAAACCACTGCAGCAGAAGTTTATACTTTATAGCCATTATAATATTTTAAACAGAACCAACAACACAAAAGCTTTGTATTGATTCAGAACTCAGATCAGCAAATTAATATTTGATACTTTCCTCCAAATGTTCAACTCTGAAAGAACTCACATACATTAACAATGTGAATGAGAGCCCGTTTATATTTTTTCTGAGTTGTCCTCACATGCATAAGTTACTGGGAAAATCTATGGTGTCTAGCAGTCATATAACCAAACATCAAGAGGAATAATGCAGAACATTCACTCAAAGTAATTGAAGACAGAGATTGTGGCTATAAATTAAATCTTTGGTTTTTACTCAGTCTTAATCTCTGGGAATAAAAACTTAGAGAGAAGACCAAAGAAGGAATTGTTCAACCCATTATTAATTTATTCATGACCTTATTTCAAAGACACACCAAAATCTAAAATTAAGGTTCTATTGGAATAGAAACAAATAAAATAATGCAACAAACTGTTGTCTATTCATCCTTTCAGAATCAGGTCTATTTGCTTTTTTGAGCAGATGGAAAATTTTATTGTTGTTTGGACTTGCGAAGCTGATTCAGCTCCAGTAAGGGAAATGGAATTTAGTAAGGGAAATGGAATTTCTAGTCCACAAAGATGTTGTCAATTATACAATGCAGTTTTGTTTAACTCGGAAAAAAAGTTATCAGAAATCATGTATTCTGTGGGGTTTGCCCTCCAATAGAATAAAAACAAGATTATTTTTGATTTTAAATAATGAACAACCAAATCTTGATCTGAAACAATGCTGCAGGAATTTTGTTATAAACTTACACAGCTAATTGCAGTACTACATTTTAGCTGTGACTGCCCCAGTTGTTAAACTCTGAATGCCTGCTTCCCAAACTAGTATTGCATATGTACCATTTGCAAATACAGTACATCTTCATCAATGTCAAATTCAAAACCAGCCTCCTGAATATATTTTGTACTTTATATTCCAGTGGGGTTTAAATGTTTGTTTAAAGGCTTCTGTCAGTTCTTTTTATTTTGGAATTTAATTTAGTCATGGAAGGTTAATTAGTCTTTAGATTTATAATTAGAGCAGTGAGTCAGCTCTTCTCATTCTGTCGTATGGCCAGTTTTATACCAGAGTCTCAAAAGAAGAGAATGCGATTCATAATTTTACCCAAATATCCTATCAATCAGCTTTAAAAGAAATGGAAATGGAAATCTTGCTTGGGTAAGAATCCTATGTCAAACAATTTCACTAGAAGCACTAGAGAGAATACTACAGAAGAAGAAGGTCTCATATCTCATTTATGGGGAACTATTTACATTAGAGGGGACTTCATTACTGAAGCAGGGGGAGGCTGCAAGCTCTTTAACCAAACTGATGGGTTTCAGGACAGGTTGTTTAGACAAACCCCAAATGTTTCACAAGAACACATCAAATTAATCGGGTTTTGGTAGCACATTATAGTAGGGCTTTCCTAATATTTGTATGCAAGTGATAATGAAGCTTACTTTGCAGGAAATCCTTTTGCAATTTAAGCAGAAAGGAAATTATTCTGTTGTCAGAATTCTTGCTGGAGTTGAAATCCAAAATTAAATCAGATCTACACATCTACCTTCGAAGCCTGAAAGAGTGAATTCCTCAGTTATGTTTCCATTTACTATGGTCTGGTTTATTTCAGGTAACATTATGAGGGAAATAAGCCCATATGGCTCAGTAAATAATCTCATAACCTGCAGACAATGGACTGCTTTGGCTACCTGTGCAACACATCAAATGGCATGCATTCCTCATCCACAGCAGGCCAGTAAGATTCAATAAAATTATGGCTGTATCAATAAAATAGTTATTCTCTCATCAGATGTAAAGTTATGCAAGCAAAGGGAAATATTTCCACAAAGGGAGTTCAGTTTAACACTGTATGGGGGGAAATGTCTTTGGACATTCTATTATTGTTAGTTTCTGACAATGTCCAAATTAAAAATACAGAAAACCCAAATGCAGGAGGATTTGACAGATTTTTGTCACTAAATGCATTATGTATGTGTACAGATTACACTTTTATAAGTATTGCAGTTCTATAATTCCCTGTATTAAAATTCATGCTATGTCACTCTCCTTTATCTTCAAGGAAATAAAGATGCAGTAATACTAGTAGTCTCACCATATCTTAACCAGCTAAGCTGATCACTGTAAGTTACCTCACCTGGAAAGAGATAAGTGTTTTCTCAGGGTGATTTTTTTCATTCTAAACTAGTATCCAAGACACATGGCGAGAATCACTTATGAAGACATATTTTTCTTCCCACTGATTATAGTGGGATCCTACTCTAAATTTTTACGCTTAATTTTTGATTGTCTAGAAGAGACATCTCAAAAATGTGAATTTTTATTCAAAACTAATTTGGGAACTGACTTTTAACTAGTTTTAATTGACAAAGGCTAAGCGACAATGAGAAAGCACTGAGTCAGAATTAGCTACAGACATAACTCTGGAGATTATGGTATTACAGCTTCTTCAGAAATCCTTTTCATTTTTCTGCTCCTTAAACTTGAAAATAGTGAGTCCCTGAGACAAAGAATTTGTTAGCAGGAAAATATTCTGTCATAACAAGAAACTGCCAGCTGGCTTTTAGGCATCATATAACATTTCTTTACATAACTTGATAAGAAATGACAAAAAAAATCATTGAAAGACAGTTTTCAAAATATAAATGCAATTGAAAAAAAAATTAATCTTTTATGAGCCTACTTGAGTAAATCCAGACAAGAAGAAAGGTCTTATGGCATTGATGCACAAGATGTACCTATATATGTGTTAGCTTCTCTGCAAAATTTCTAAAGAAAGGAGTAACTACCTGCCCTCAACAAGCATAGCTATTTCTTTCACTAACAATTGCAATATTTCCAGCCTGCCTTATCCTATCTATACCAACAACTGATTAAAAGTTTCCATCCCAGTCCTGTACTGTATAGGCACCTGCACTTTAATGCCCTGAAGTTTTTTTCTCTTCTACAATACTTACAGAAAGGATTTTTAATAGCAAAAGGATAAAAGAGTATCAAGAGTTGTTCAAAGTTATGGGTATGTTTAAGGAGTGCAATACTGATAGCATCTATTGAGAGTCACAACAATTCACAGAATAAATATATTCATTACTGCTGCATTACATGAGCCTGGGTAATGCTACCTGAAAAGCAGACTATAAGTAAGATGGTTTGTGCATCTCTGGCTAGTGCAGAAGCAATAAGTAGTCATCATTCACAGCAGGTTCACAGTTTCAGGCTTGTGAGAATGGCCTCTGGAAACAAGGCAAATCTCTCAGATAACAAGGAATCCAGACCATTCTTTTAATTTCTCTTTCTTTCAACCTAATTTATTCTAATCTCATACTCTGAAGACACATGTGACTAGAATTCTATCTTGAAGTATTTTATAACTTAATAAGCATTGCATTTACTTTTGGAATCACTTAGAAATTTCCCATATAAGCATTTCTAATGTAAGTTATAGCCCAATGAAGCTGGTTTTTCTTAGGTTTCTAGCATATTTCAAAATGAGATTTGGAATTCAGCTGCACTTTTGGAGCCTGAATCTGACCAACCACAGTCTCACAGTTTACTGAATTCATTTCACTAATATGGCTTTGCTTGTACTTGCGGCCATGACACAGCTGCGGTTTCTCATATATTACCATGCACCTAGAAAGATTATTCTTTTTTCTTTCAGCCCACTTCTGCATTTCAAGCAGTATTCTCGTGGAAATATAATGGTCAGTTTTAAAGGCTCTGGCAATACAATTTCTAAAAGATCACTCCAGGTCTTACCACCATGTCATTAACCCTTATTCAATCTTCAGGCTTTTCTTCTTCATGGGCAGTTCAAGATTCACTAGCTGTCATCTGTCTTTAGCCATATTTCTCCCTCATGATTTTCACTTACCTTAGAACCCCTTTGCTGGCATTTTCTACCCATCTGTCATTGATACCGTTTGCCCTGCTTTGGAACATTTTCTCTATGAGATAGCAAAACTGTCAGCATCTTCCTTAATTCCTAACTACTTTAAAACCATGTCTACAGCCTTTTCTGACCCAACCAGATAACATAAAAACATTACTGATTTTCCCTCAGCTCCTCTGAGAAACTGAGTCAAGTAGCAGTTTCAGGTTCTCAGTTTGCTTGTGCGGTCATCAAATTCCATGACTGCAGTAGAGAGCTCATTTCTCTTTTAAACAGGAAAACTTGAGAGAGGAGAATCTGGTTGCAAGTTTGAAGAGAACTGGATAATCCAGTCCACAGTGCCTGTGAACTGTGCCAGGACCAGCTTGTTTAGATGTTCTTGTGTCACTTTGCCCATAGCTATTATCTTCCAAAGCAGACTTGGCTGTGTCCAGATATATGCCATGTCATCCCTGTGGCCCAGTAAAAGATAATTATTTTTGTATTTTTTTATTAGATTCAACTGCCTGAAATTGTGAAGGTTCTGCGCTGTAGTCTGTAAAAGTATTGTGTAGGTTAACTGAATATTAAATGCCCCAGCTTTGAGGCAGGATGGTACATGTGAACACTGGACTAGATGCAACATCATCTGAGAAAACTCAGGGCAGCAGGAGCCAAAGCTGCTGTGCACATGCCAAAGCATGTGCAGCACGTTCTGAATCACTGGAAGAAACCTTGAGCCTATGTGGTCAACTGTGCCCAGATTCCTATAGAGACATTTATCTGACTCACTTCAGAAGGGAACCCAGGGGCCAAATTAGACTGTGTAATGGTATGTGAACAGATCCTAGGAGCAAAACAAAGACAGATTGACAGTGTAGAATCACACCCCGACTTCAGATCTCCATAACCACACTATTAATAGTACTAACTGGAACACATATTGAACTCAAACATATAAGCCAAGAACCAAAACAAGCATAACAAAAAAATTGCATCCAAGCTTTACGGTGAGTCAGTGTAGAATATACTTCATGTAATGCTTGAAATGTCATCAGGAGACTTTTGTCAGTCCAAGGGAAACAATTCACTTATTACGAAATAAAAGTTCAATCCAAACCTACATAAATTTCCCATACAAAACTTTTCAACTATAGGACTGAAACATATTTTGCAGTCACATTGTGTTAAGGTGGCTTTGCTATCACTGCAGTTTATAGTCAATGAAAAAGTGAAATAATTGCTTTTTGTACTCAGTAGCTTGAAATCTAAGGCAAATCTGGCTTATTATTCATGAAGTTTTGCCATATGTAGGTAGAAACTAGTTGCAAGAATAAAATGCTTATATCTCTAGTGTAATGGAGTGGTATTACTTTTATGGGTAAGGATATTATTTGCTAGAACCAAAGGAGAAAACCTGATTTTTTAGGGTTTTGACTCTATGAAGACCAATGTTTTAAAGTACGGATTATTTTTATGTCTGTTTTGGTTTTCAATTAACCCCTTAACAAATCAGCCATATAGCCTGAAAGAAGGTATTTTCAGAGTTTTAAAGAACTGTCTTTGAGTACCTGAATTACACAGGAGTAACTTAACTACACATACATTGAATCTGCAACCCCAGTCAGTTACGGTGTGAGAATACTCATGGCACAGTACTCCAATATACACTAGATACATAATTCCAGAGACCACATCATTAAATTTTTAGCATTATCTTGCTTAGAAAAACATTGCTGAAAGCTTGTTGCTGAAAAATTACTACTTCAAGGACATAATTTATCTAGTATTGAAATAATAACATCTCCCCTTCAGAAACCAGATAATAGCAAATCATCAAATAATGTGTTACAATCTACACATAAGGTGGAATTAAATATCTTTATTAAGATGGTGATATCTTTCATAGCTTAGTGATGCTTGTTTCCCATGTTTCTTAAGCATTAATTATTAATATTACTTGACAGTAATGTGGTTTAAATATTAAAGATCATTTGAATATTCACAGTACATCAGTATTCCTGTTATTTAAAGTTTTTAATAAATGACATGCTATTTGCTATAAATACTCTTCAAGAAGCAACAAGATTGTATTAACTTCAAATCTTTTTTAGCTTAATATCACTCCTATTTATTGTACACCACACTAATAGACAATAAATCCTCACAGTGGAAGCACTTATATTTACAAATTAACAGCCTACCTCATAAGTCATGCAAACAACCCTTTTATTGTTGTTTTACCCCTAGCATTCATTGGATTTGACATATGAATAAGTTTTAAGTAGTTTTTAAGTCTATTATTTTTTCGTAGCTTTTAAAATTACAATCAGTTTCTTAATCAGTTCAAACATAGTGTGTCGGTGAAAACACTCAGGCACATCAATAGATACTCATGAATGCACAGTAAAATACAGCCATGGCAGGGGGTTTGTAACTAGATTTTCTTTAAAGTCCTTTCCAACCCAAACTGCTAATGATTCTATGATCCTAAATATAGCTCAACAGAAAAACAATCCAAAAAACATCAGTTCTCTAAGGGGGTGAATATGATGCACTGTGCTTTTAGTCATGTTACCCAACCAACTGGTGACTAAGACAAATCAGCCCTGTGCCTCTTCTGAGGAATGACAAATGGAGCGGTCCTTTTCTAATCAATTCGTGGAACTGCCAACATCAATAGTGCTCCTGCTTTCATCTCTGGGTAAAAAGGAACTAACATTGTCCACTTTTTTTCTTAACTGCTGTAAAAGGGACTTACAACATTGATACGTGATCTGTGATCTTCAGAAATGCTTGTGTTCAAAACTTACGGGAGCCAAATACACTAGGCATCCCTTGCCTACCACAGACAGAACAAATAAGTTTGAACCTGTGCCTTGAATATCAGTTATATCGTTATGGTCTTATTACAAATGGGTCCTGAGACAGAGGGCTCTCTTCCTCCTCCATATTTCCAGATACAATACCTACAAACACAGATTCATACATAAGCACACCAAACTCAGATTTTTGTTGGCTACTTTCAGCTACCATTTAGAATAGACATTCTGCCATTGAAAATCTTGAAGTTTAATTTTAAATATTTTGGGGTTTTGATGACTTCAGCCTACAGCCTAGTACCACAACAAGTCTCTAAACTGACAGGACAGGATGTTCTGACCACAGCTGTAACTTTTTAGTGACCCAGCAGAACAAAACGAATATTCACTCAGTGTAACCTGTTTAATGTGTGCTACTAGAAGGGAGCAGACATTTTTTACTCTGTACAATCATGGACAGAAATAGTTCAGAGCCTACAAAAGGCTAATATCTGGTAACACAACCAAACATAAAATTATCTTTTATATTACAAAAAAAAAAAAAATGTTATCAATGGCTTAATTCTGATTCCAATTCTTTTTATTTGGTGTAAAGTCCATAAACATCTAAGTTGACTAAGTACACATTCTGTAACTGCTGTATTGAAATTAATCTCCTCTAATTCCACTCTCTTACGTCCACTAAGAAAAACATGCACAACATCTCTGTTTTCTTTAGGAAAGGCTTATGCTTTCTCACCTTAGAGTTTCACTGTATAATTTTGGATAAGATTTCCTTTTCAAAATATGAATTTAAATGGTAAGGAAAGAAAGCAAATAGCATTCTAGTCCAATGAATTTTCCCACTATGATGATTTCCTCAACTGTATTTTCTTTAGCACATCCTATTATCTGCAAACTAGAAGCTTATTCAGATGTGTTTTGATTTTGTCTCAGAATTCTCATCATAGCTGGAATAAATTGGGAAAGGAAATACAGGGGCAGTGTAATACATTTTCAAAAAGTTTTGTAAACACCAAGTATCAGGAATAATTACCATAAGATTATGCATTTAATTCTTGCACAGATTTTAAGCAGAATAATATGGAAGTTTGCTTATTTTTCTGAGATCATTTACCTTGCAATATGTGATGCTCCTTGCACTAATTCCAGCCAAAGTAACTAACCTCAGTAGCCAGGTCCATTTGTGGCATAGTTCCAGTTGCCTGCTGGGATGGCTGAATTGGAAAGGATTGTCCAGAGATTAGAGTGTGCATGTACATCACAAACTTTCCATCTGACCTTGGACTGCCCACAGAGGCTGAGATTCTGCTCCTCGGAATTCTAAGTCCTTGCATCTATTACCTTCTACTGCCAGCTACTTTTAGAGGCATATAATTAATCTGAGCGAAGCGTTTTTCGTCTTTAACCTTCTTGTACTTCATTTTAGAAGCCGAGAATAACATTGTTACCAAATCTTATAGGCGGTTGTGAGGAGAGATATGAAAGATGATGACGTGCTTGAATATCTGGATTGAGGAAAATAAAAGAATCCGAGGCCAGCAGGAAGACCATCCAAGTTTCAATCTTGAATCTTCTAAGATCATGTACTACAAGGTATGTGGAGAAACTAAAAATATAGTGCAAATTGCACATGTTTAGTCATGCCAGGACTTCAAAGTGTTAGGGAAAGAAAAACAGGGTGTCTTAATATCTCCCTCTCATTAACCCCTATCTCACAAGAGCTTTCTCCTGCAATGTCACAGTAGAAGAAAATATAAAGGATAATGTGGAGAGCTTTATTAACGAATGTCTTGAAGATAAAGGCCATAGTCAAGTAAGTTCAGTATAACAGAAAACTGTTGCTAAGCTTTGTTAGCAAAGATCAGTCAAGCATCATGTTCAAGTTGCAAGAACCTATCAAATGCAAGGATGCTGCGACCTTGAGCTGAAGGGGAATCACCGAAACTCCCGAGGAGGAAGTAAGAACAATAACTAGGAAGAAGGACTGCGCAAAAGTATAGCCAATCAAATTGTAACACGCTGTAGCTAATAATCAATCAGTTTAGGCGATGTGTACTGTAAGCTAGGTATAGAGTATATAAAGCAATGAATCTCTCGATTAAAGTTGAAGTTTGCTGACGACCATATGGTGTCCGCTCTTCCCTTCGCCGACAGGATAATAAGGCAGGAAGGCTTAAACCACAGCAGGATGGGGCAGTGCTGTTGTGTTCAGAACATGGCAGCCAGCCCTATACCCAGGCTTCAGGCCTGAAGGTGGTGGTCTGCACCAGGGACAGCCTGCTACCCTGTGATGAAGTGACCTTCTATTTCAGGAGACATAATTCTTTGGGAGCAGAGGGCCTGTTCCTTTCTATATCCTACAAGGAAAGAAGCTTTCTCCATATTTACACCAAGGCTTTCTCCTCCTCTATACATAGCAGCAGAGATCAGGAAAGATAGCTCAATGTTTGATCAAAATCTTAATTAGAACATAAAGCCAAACTGATTTGCAGTTCTCAAATCTTCCTCTGCACTTCCTTCTTTGCAAATGATAATTGCTGAAGCGGCACTTCAGAAGAGGATTCTGCCTGTGACATTCAGACATACTGGCATTTGAAAAAGAACTAAAGATACATTAAGGCAACACAGTACCTCCCTGGAACAGTACAATCTGGTCGTTTTAGTATTTACCCTTCACTAGAAGCAATGGAATAAAAATAACACTGATCTGAGGGGAAAAATGATTGTTTATGAAGATCCGATTGTCTCTTCTTGAACTCCTTCTTTCTGCTAAACACTTAGGATGTATCAGTAATTCTATTAATCATGGGTTTTTAAGTCTGGGTATTGTATGACAAAGCTGTTACGACAGGAGGTTAACAGGTAGACATGCAGTCCAACAGGCCATGGTAGTTTTATATCACATGTCTGAAAGAAAGATAGATGGACAATCTCAATAGGAATATGGTGACTGGGTGAACCAGCGTCAAAGACGCTTAGACCCAAGATCCTTTAGAAAATAATGTACAGTTGAAAAGGTGTCATTTCTTTC
Organism: Brotogeris chrysoptera; assembly: GCA_030323915.1. Lineage (NCBI taxonomy): Eukaryota > Metazoa > Chordata > Aves > Psittaciformes > Psittacidae > Brotogeris > Brotogeris chrysoptera. The sequence continues at coordinate 10,250 of JARCZZ010024820.1, read as the reverse complement.
TAAGGCCCCTTAAAATATTACTTTCCAACAGATGGACATAGAGTTTGATGAATTAATACTTCAATCTCCTAGAAATCCCATATTAAAATACTGATTCCAGTAAGTGTACATTCATGATGGGGTAAAAATGAGTGTAGCTCTATACAACAGCTCCTCATTAAGATTAGAAAGGGGGAAAAAAAACCCAAAACAAGAAACAAGGCAGTTATACTTAGTAAAGCTATCCCCATTTAATTTCAATTCCGAATTGAAGTAGAAAAAGACAACAGTTCATTTGCATTTCTGCATCATCCTCATTTTCTAGAACAATAAGAAAGTGAATTTAATCATATCTGACAATAAAAAGTTCAGCCCATTTAAGGCAGTGGGATTAAGGAAAAACCAAAACAACACAAAACCAAAACAACAAACTCCTGGCACTGCATAGTACAAGGATCTGCAGTAGCTTTTACATTCTGTTCAAGTACATCCTGCTCAGCTACGATAGATTTCAGAATCTAATGCTGTTATTTTAAGAAGGAATGGAGTATATTCTTAGTCCTTACTATGCATCATCAGTTTGTGTTAAAAAAAAAAGAGGGGGGTGAGGAGAGGAAAGCCCCCCCCCCCCGCCCCGCTGGGAGCCCGGAGAGAATTTTAAGCATAGAGAGAAAGGGGGGGAGAGGGATGGGGAGGAGGATCCAAAAGAATCTTTGAACTTTAGTGTGAATTGATCCTGTGATTTTTGAATCACATAAGAACATTAAAGTATCTTTTTTATTCACTTCAATGGACTTGGCTCAGACCCTTAAAGCTTTGTCAGATAATTAATGCTCTACAATACAGCGAACAAAACTTTAGAAAGATATTAATATTTTCACCTTTACTCCTTTTTCTCAGCTGAGATAAAATCATGTCACTATGTTGTTAAATCTTATGAATACACAGACATAGTTTTGGTTTATTTTTAAAGCAACCTTTGTTTTGAAACCAATTTTCTGTGGGTTGATACTTAGCACATTCTAAATAAAGTTAGATCCTCCCAAATTCAAAAGATTCCAAGTCAGCCCTGCAAAAATTGATTGCCTATCATTTTTAGCATCTTGTTTCTTGATACTGAAAAATATGCACACAGCCTTCTAGGTAATTTGTATCTGAAAACTGGGTAAATTTTAGGCTGAAAAAATGTCTTCTTTGCCATGGGAATTATTAGTAAGAGGTACATACAAACTAGAAAACTGTTTTCTTAATTGTATATTACTAAGAGCAACTTAATTGTAAAGCAGGAAGAGGCTTTCCATTGGCTTTTAGTGAAAATATAAATCTCATATAAAACTCATTTGAAGCATTTACATTTTGTTATGCTAGAATAAAGTGGAAAATGTATATTTCCCGCTCCCCAGAGTTTTCAGATTTCTAACTGTTGCATGCTCAACTAGCTTTTTATAGCTCTCTAGATATTACTGCATCTACAATTTTTTCCCTTGGCTCTTTTCTTGTGAAATATTGGAGGAGTCATGGTATTGTAATACTTTTAAAAAATTAACACTTACTATACTCTCATTCACTGTGCTCTAATTTAGTGCTAGTTCTGTACATTAGTGCAATTTAATACTAGAACTTCTTCCATCAAGAGCAATAGATGATAAATCAAGAGATGAGTTTTCCATTTTGATTTGTTTCTCCTTAAGTATTTAGTAGTTTTTTGGAAGCTACACAGTGGGTCAAACCCAGTTCTGTGTTATCTGAATTCAGGGATATATGAATATATCATTGAAACCATGTTACACAAACAAACATATGAAATGAAGTAATTATCCCTTGCTACATCAGAACACACAAGGATGTTACACAGGCTCTAATTGAAATACCTGAGATTACAGAAGCATCAGAAACTTTTAAGTCAAGAAACTAATTAAATAATCCACTGCAAATATGGGTCAGTTTTAGGTGATATGCAAGGATACTGAAGTACAATATAACATCTCTTTATCTGTTAAAATGGATGGGTAAGTAGTAAGAAAAGTAACATTACATATGTCAGGGTTATGGCATCGTCAGAACATAGTACTTCAGCATAAGTTTTCATACAGGTGGAGTCCTGAACCTGGTTTTAGAGGTGATAATAAGAAATTAGCCTGATTTTAAAATATCAGTCCAGCAGCTCTGGGGAGCTAAAAAACCAAACCATTTCCACTGAAGAGATTAAATAGCAATGCATTTAAAGGCTACCAATCACTGAAATTGAAGACATCTACAGCTGCTTTTGACAATTTTAGCTAAATACTTGGCCAAATACGTCAGGGTTATGCTTATATCCTTTCAAGGAGATAATGTTCTGTAAATATTAAGTCATTGATGGTAGTTTCTGTTGCTGTCAGGAGAGCTAATAAAACTGCCTAGCAGGCAGGGCTCAGCCTCTGAGATATTGCCTGTTAGAGTTCTCACATCTCGTTTTTTTGGCTCTTGGGCCTTCCCAAAAAAAATATTTAAACTGAGGTTCTATGTAAATTTTGAATGTAAATTTTAAAAAACAGTGTTATAATTCTTCTTTATATACAAGCATGCAACAACATTTGGACCAAAGCATAAGGCATTTTTTTTTTTTATCCTTTTTCAATTAGCTTTCATGTGTGTGACATATTAATAAGTTTTAACAGTAGAAACCAGTGTTTACAGAACAGGAAAAAAAGAAAAAGAAAAGCAAGCCTGTAACATGACAAATATCAGAGATCCCAAGTTTACCTACTAAATAATAATAAATTTGCAACAGGTTTCCTAAATAGTAGAGGACATTCTAAAGGGCAGTAAATTGGACTAATGAAGGATTAGGATAGCAAAAAAGACATTTCTGATACAGGCCTATCAAGGTCTGAGAAATGATGATGTCTCTGCTGCTGGCTGAGTAGCAGATGAAGCAACACATGGAGAAACAGAAGCTAGACTTATTGATGAAAATTTCTATGGATGAAGCAACTAAGGTGAAATTATTGAAACAAATGCCTGTTAGCATATTATTAACTACAAAACTAATTTACAAATTATAAAATCCCACCAAAACAGCGCTGCTTGATACTTAGCACTCAGAATTCCATGAAATCTCAACTTTCTCTTTTTTCTCCTTTTTCATTCTTTTCCCAGTTCAGAAAGATTATATAAACACAAGCATTTCTTACCTTCAGTACTAACCCTTTCCACCCTGTATATTTGCGTACCTGTACAACACAAATGTATATGTACACAAATTCCTTAAACGTTTGTATAAAAGGAATTAAACATAGCCAAAAATCTTGAAAAAGCACAGAAACCAGAAATAAAACCAGACATTTCATCTCGAGAAACAAACTATTGGAAAAGGTGAGGTCTCTCTTAACTGTTTTCAGAGTTAAGAAAACCGCTCTTGCAGTTTCTACCTGTGTGTTTCTACCTCGCAATTAAAACTTGGGCAGAGAAGCTCATTTAACCAGAAGATGGATCAGAACCGATTTAGTTCATTGCCAGTGTTGTGGTTTAAGTCTAGTCAGCCATGTAGCTCTCTCACTCACTCCCCTCCTTTCCACCCCCCCTGCTCCCGGAGGGATGGGGAGGAGAATCAAATGAGTGTAACTCCTATGGGTTGAGATAAGAACAGTCCAGTAACTAAGGTACAACACAAACCACTGCTGCTACCACCAGTAATAATAATGACAAGGGAAACAACAAGGGAAGAGAATAAAACTGCTCACCACCCACCAACCAATACCCAGCCCGACTGAGCAGCGATGTAGCCCTTCTAGGTGACTGCCCCCAATTTATATAGTGGGCATGACGCGCTGTGGTATGGAATACCTCTTTGGTCAGTTTGGGTCAGGTGTTCTGTCTCTGCTTCCCACCGGCTTCCCCTCCTCCCTGGCATAGCATAAGACTCAGAAAGTCCTTGGTCAGACTAAACATTCTAAGCAGCAGCTAAAAACATTTGTGTTATCAGCACTGTTCCCAGGCTGAAAGTCAAAAACACAGCACTACACCAACTACTAAGGAGAAAAATGACTGCTACTGCTGAACCTAGGACAGCCAGCATCATGAATCACAGACTATGTTGATGTCTCAACTCTGCTGGAGGTATTGGAGTATACCATGGACACTTGATGTACAGAAAAAATACAGATAATAATAATGTCTCCAGATACTGGGATATCTCTACAGATGTCATTCAGAGACATCTGTGTTTTGACTTTCTGTGATTAATAACGACACAATATTGTTAGTAGAACTAAGGAATTCTTTGGCATTTGTCTTTATATTCTTAATTGTAGCTGGACAGGAAAAAGAATGAACCAGGAGAGCTGGATCACTTGTAGACATCTCTGTTGCTTATTTTGGCTGTTTGCTAGTGCAAAAAGCTTCATGCTGGAGAATTTTACATAGTAGCATAAGTATTATGGTTATTTATTATTTGTGTACGTAACATAGACAAATATAATTATGCAAGTGAGATTGCTCTTCTGATGCAGAGCATAACTACAGTCTATTTTTACATGAATAGATTTACAAATCTATGTATATATTGCTGTGCCTTGGCAGAAATGGTTTCAGCATCAAAACCCAATATAGATAAAAATAAGCTTAAAAGTATGATTCTATGTATTTAAAAAATACACACAGATTTATATATATACACATACCATATTTGCATGTACCATAGAAACAATACCCTTTAATCTAGATATTTTAGACTGGCATTTGTGAAATGTGGGACTTGCTTTCTACCTGCTTGGTCCTGCAAAGAAAAATACAATTCACCTTAGTTGGTGGAAGAAAATTATTAGGTGAAGTGAAGCAGGCACATCATCTTTGGAGGTTATAGGAAATCCTAAATTCCTTCTCTTTTTCTTCTTTCAAAGGACATGATTTTTGTAAGAACACACTTGTGTTAAACCTGCTGAACCTACCAATATTTTAGCAGATCACATTTTTCATTAGGGATATTCAAAGCATTTTGAGCATCAGACATCTTTTAGGAAGTTCAATGATTAGAGTTATAGACATCGAATTAGTTACAGACTTTGTAGGACATGGAATAAATAAACTGCATTCAGTCATATTGATCATGGAATTTCTGCTACTTCTTTGTAAGAGGGTGAAAGCTCTGGAGGGACTACACTCTTCTGGAAGCTATAAACAGTCTAATTGGTATTTTTCTGGAACTTACTATCTGCTTTGTACTATAGTCATCATTAGTTTGAGAAAAAGTGTTTTACTTGGGTAGGAGGTTGATGTTTGTTAACCAAGATTCCAAATTATTTTATTTATTTTCCTGTCATACTTAGCTTTGTTTAAAGCCCAGATTTTATATATGCATCAAAAGTAATTTCTTTAACTGAAATACTTGATTCAATAGTTCATTCAATTAAGAACGCATGTTGTTATGGAAACTTGCATAATATTCAGCTAAAATAATCAGCTTCCTTAAAATCAGCTGAAACATCTATTCATATTTGAAAGAAGTTTACATTCTTAAACTTTTGAGAAACAATGAATTTTAGGTCAATTATTTTTCCCAGTATTTTATGGTTGTCATGATTACTCAATATGTTAACAGAAATAAAAATGGTATCTGTAAAGCTTGTTCCACTGGAGACTTAAACTGAAGCTTTTCTTTATGAAGGAGCAGGATAAGCAAAGCCTACACTAAAACTTTATCTCGAGATTTTTATTTCCTTATTTCTAAATATGGCAATTTTTCTAAAACATAACGCACAAGAAGATAAAGATCTTACAAGATGGTGATGGCTTCCAACATGATTTTTTTTTCTTTTTGAGAAGCTTTTTTGTCTACATAGGCCCTGCCAATTTTAATAAACTTATTATTCCAATTGAAGCTCCCATCAAATATTGTTTAGAAACCACCTTGTAACATAGTTCAAAAATTGCAAAATTAGTGGAGACTGTTGAATAAAAAAGAACAAATAAACCTGTATTCTACAGTTTAAATAAACACATTTGAACAGCTGTGACTCAGGTTTAAAATTACACATTAACATAATTTTGCTAATAATTACAGCTTTTCATTTACCATGATATCTATAATTGATTTTCCTGGCATTCCAGTGGATGATTAACATGAGGAATATTGGCAATACGTCTATAAGAAAAGTCAACAGAGCAGTTTTAACAAAAGTCAAAAGCTAAGCTAATAAAACCTTATAAAAAAGCAGCAACATTTCATATGCATATGATTCTGAATGGAACCAAGAGGAAAGTTCTAGACAAACACAATACACACAAAGAAAAATTATACTACCTAAAAGAGTAGCAGAGAAGCACCACTTGCAATAGCTTCTCTAACATAAGTTTAAAGGAATTTATCAACAAAGCATGCTGGCAAAGCCTCCTGTGAAATAAGAGAGCTCTGTAGCAGCTCATTAGTTCAGTTGTTTTCTGCTGGGTTACATAAAAGATTTCTAAAGAACAATATCACTAAGATAACACATTAGGAAAAGTGACAAAGTGAACCTCAGTGGAAACCTGGCATGAAAAGTATCATCATAGGAACTGTGCTAAAGATTTGTGAATTGAAGCATAATGGGTGATGTTTCCTTGTTGTCTCCTATGATTTCTTCCTTTCTGGCTTCACATCAATTTTTGTGTTTTTTTAAAGTGCTGGTTTTGATCTTAGTTTAGAAAGAATGCTGCACTTCACCAAAGACAGTAGTGGTCATTTAAAACTTTAGGTTTCCGGAATTTTCTGATCTAACTGCTGCAGACACTTTCAGCACATTGAGATGCACCCTATATGTACTCCTGATATAAACACTCCACAGCTCTGGCAGAAATAACTCTGAAGAGTCCTAACTTCAGTGGGAATAACTCATGTTTCTCTTTCTATTAAGGCAGACATGACTGCTGTGTGATACTTTAATGGAGGGGAATGCACATTCCATGGTGTAGGGAAATGATAGGTTTATCCAACCCAAGACGAGGAAAGAAAAGCTCACTAGGTCACAATACCAATTAGCTACTGTACCATGATACCCAAGACAGATATATTTGCTCTTGTACCTGACACTTGCTTCAGTTATTTTAAATATTTCAGTGCAATGCAGACATACTGTATTCAATTTTCTGTGTAAATTGAGACCTGCATACTTGCAGAGATACAAGATTCCTAAGCACTTGAGGTGGCTCTCTATAATTTTAGTAATTTCAAGGTTTTCTTCATTTGATTTTAAAAAAGAACAGGTGAGAAAAATTATCAAAGTAGAAGGAAGCATTGAATAGGGTTCCACAAGTATATGTTCTTAGTCCATGATTTCATATTGTCCTGGCAAGAAAAAGAAAGAATAGGTTTATTAAATTTGCAGACTAGTAAAGATTGCCAGTACTTAGGCAGATATGCTCAGAGCTCATACTGATCTTGACAAACGGGAGATTAGGTCTGGAACAAAAGATGCTTTTCAAAAGAGCAAGATAAATTTGCTATACCCAGCAAAACTTTAAGGTACATAAAACCTGGTATGGGGAACAGTTCTGTAAATGAGGTTCTCGGGACTATTATGGACCTTAGCTGGGCATATGTCATGATAACTGGTAAAACCAATAACTGTTTCATGATAAAGAAACAGGCCTGTAAGATACATGAAGTTTGTTTTCTACTTTTGTACTGATATTGAAAACACCTGAGTTGGTGCTTTAGATCTGCTTTTAGGCATTAAGTGTCTGTTGGAATACCCCAAAGAGAACAAGGAGAATGACATGAGATCTAGAAACAGATCCTAAGTGTGCAACATTTGTTGCACAGGGAGTTGAACAAATACTAAGAAAATATAGTGCAAGTCTTCACTGAAAAACAGGTCTGAGGAGCGCAAAGGAGCAACCTCTTGCCATTTGGTAGGAACAGAAGAAATAGCGAAAAATTTCAGAAAGAAGGATTAATCTAAGACATTAGGAAATTCTTTTTTAGTGGTACAGATGGTCTAAATATCTCACAGTGGGATTACCTGCAAGGCTGAACCTCCACCTGTTAATGGAGGTTATCATAGCAGCTTATGAAAGCATCTGCAAAAAATGGCACAGCACAGTTAATGCCTGAAGACAGGGAAACAGGAGGCGAGACCTTTTTGTGCTTGCCTTTTGTACAGAAACTGAATTGTGACTGAAGATACATATGTGGCTAAGATTTGCAAGGGGTGGTGTGAGAGAAGGGAAGAAAATCCCTAAAGTATAATTACTACATGAGCTCTACTAGTATACCAACATGCACAATATATACATACATTTGTAAAAGGACACCATCATTAGTCATAGGAACTGATCTCAGGACTTCTGTGGTAAAGTCTCCAGAGATACACAGATATCAGGGTCACTTTTAAGTTACTTGTTTTAACTTTAATTTCAGAAACCTGGCTAGAATGATTCACAAATGTCTTATGATTCTGAATATTTTCATAGCATTGCCATGGCAACCTGATGTGATAGAAGCAGGGGGTATAAAAGTCACAGAGATCTGACTAAAAGGATGTTGAGATTTTTTTAAAGAGAAGGAAAAAAATTGTGAAAATAAAATATAAAATATACAAAATACATAAAATACAGAATATGCCTGGATTCCTAGATGTTGCGAGATAGTAGGAAAACCAGAACTTTCCATGTAGAAATGACACTTATTCCCTTCTCATGCTATTGTTAAAATAAAACACTACATCACAAAAGGATCTCAAAAGGTAGAATATCTTGTCTTTCTGACCTATCTCATTATAGAGTTGCAAAGGAAGCATACACTTTAGAAGTCATAATGAATATTGCATTTGTTGCTCTATCCACACATGTGCACTGGAATATAGGAATGAAAGATTTGGAGCAAACTGATTTATAGATCAGCAATGACAGGCAGTGATAGGGAAGCTTCCACAAGAGAAAAAAGGTTTAGAGTGCTAGGTGACAGATTTATCCTAACTCCTTGGTGTCACAGAGCGAAGGAGCCAAACAGGTATGAAACAACTACAAGTGTTATTTTGAAAATGGCAACCTGTAACGCTACAGGGGTATGGCTAACTAGTTTGCTGCAGGCAAGCTCTGATCTAAATAAGTAGAGACAAGACATGCCCCTGTAACGCTGCAGCATCTCAAAGAGTTAGGGTAAAAATGCAAATGCTCCCTCTATGGCTATGGTTTGCTTCACCACTCCCAACATATCTAATGAAGAGGGGCACAGATATTTAAGGAGTATTGAACTAATGTGCTGTTATTAAATTAATTCCCACAGGCGGCATAAACTCAGAGTCAGTGGAAATGTAAGATACTGTAACATGTTAAGCATGGCAATTTTAATGAGCAATTGATTCATTAAACTTAGCCTGTTCTGGGACAATCCAATATTGTAGAATATATTCTAACAACGTACTAGAGAAGATTTAAGCACTAGTTGGAACTGTTTACAATCCTTGGTATGGCGATACATCTAATATTTATCGGATATATTGTGCTAATAGCAATGGATATGAGTTTACTTATATGGTCTTAAAACCAACAAAATATAAAGCGCAAAAAGCACAAACCAAAACAAACCCCCCTCCTATAAATTAACAGTGCTTGTTGCTTTGGAAACATGACATCATTTTACACTTATACCTTTTGTAACTTTAAAATAATAGCAGCTTTGTAAAGGAAATGGCAATAAACTGTGTCAATTAAGACAACCAAATAAACATTAAAGCAGAGAGACCCTTTTAAGCTTATATATGCATGAAAAAATTAAAAAAAAAATCCTAAAAATGATGCTGACACAAATTCTTTACCACTGAAAGAAATACCACTGGGAATTTTAGTAGAGCCTGGCAGCTTCTGTGAAAAGAGGCCAAGTACTTTATTCTTTATGACTTCTGAAACTGCCAAATTTTACCCACTGAAAGCACTGAATAGTTCACAGATAAAATGAACCTTACTGTTGCATGTGCTTCCTTAACCTATAGTCCATGAATGATATGGTTATTATGAATTGTGGCAAGGCATTATAAGAGGGAAAAAGAAAAGCCTTCAGTATTTCACAGTGTCGTGGTTTAAACTGTAAATCACACAGCCTGTTCACTCACTCCGCCCTCTTTCTTCCCCCCCACTCCGATGGGGGGGTGGGGAGGGGAATGGGGAGAAGAATCGAAAGAATGTAACTCCCACGGATTGAGATAAGTACAGTCCAGTAACTAAGGTATAACACAAACCACTGCTGCTACCACCAATAATAATAACAACAAGGAAAATAACAAGGGAAGAGAATACAACCGCTCACCACCTAT
>JARCZZ010024815.1:0-12358 GCA_030323915.1 Brotogeris chrysoptera | reverse complement strand
CTGAAGAATATATATAGGGATGCTGGGGAGGGACTCTTCATGAGGGTCTGTAGTGAGAGGACAAGGGGTAATGGGTTTAAACATAAACAGGGGAAGTTCAGGTTAGATATAACAAAGAAATTCTTTCCTTTAAGTGTGGTGAGGCACTGGAACAGGTTGCCCAAAGATGTGGTAAATGCTGCATCGCTGGCAGTGTTCAATGCTGAGCTAGACAGAGCCTTGTGCAGCATGGTTTAGTGGGAAGCCTCCCTGCCCATGACAGTGCGGTTGGAATTATATGACCTTAAGGTCCTTTCCAAGCCAAACCATTCTATGACTCTATGATCTTGAAGGTTTTTTTCTAATCTAAATAATGCTATGTTTCTATGTTTCTATTAACCTTTAATTCGTGGTATAAATTCAGTATGGGCAGTGTTTTCCACTTGGTCTAGCCAATTGGCAGCAGTGAGGACATGTTAGCTGTGTTTTTGAAGCACTCAAGTTTTGAGGGAACTGAAGCTCACTTTCTCAGTAGGTGATCTGTAAAACAAAGGAACAGTGAACCTTTGAGGTTTCTCACATACACTGTCAGTGGCTGCTGTATTTTGGGTGAACTCAATAGATGGTGTTAGCTAAACATGCTGTATATAATATCAGTGAGAATCATCTTTGGAAACAAGGGGAACAGGGCACCTAGTTTGTGAATTCCAAATTACTTCTGTTTTAGATAAATGATGAATCTACACAGTAACATATCTGGGAATTAATAGGTGCAGGATCTGATGTACAGGATTAGGTCAAAATGGAGTGAAATGCAAAGATTGAAAGTGCTCTACAAACAAGTTTCTGGAAAACACTTTCCTAGCCTTCAGTTCCTCATGTATCTTAGGATAAAAACTTGCTGTGTTTGTAATTGCCATGATAGTTCTTGAACACGCCATATCTCACCACATCTGAAGTGTCAAGATGACATATAAGTAATTTGTAATATTTGTATCATATTCTGAAAGTTAAGTGAGTCACCTATTAGGAGCACAGGGACTTTCTCCCAAAGAGGAATGTGGTTGCATCTCATGCCTCTTATTTACTAAAATAAGCTAATGAAAATGTAAGGCAAATTGAAGCTATATTCAATGTCTTAAGATAGTGCTTTTACCTAATCATTCTTAGGTGACATTAAGGCTAATTTTGCTTTCAGCAAGCTGCATATATTCTGGTAGAGAGATTTTTAACTTGCACATTATTTTTTGTAATTAACAGTTTCATAGTAACATGTTCTCATTTTATTTTAATATCTGATCTTGCTTTCTCTTGCCTTTATTTTAATACTTAGATTGAAGGAAAATATTTTTTTTTATTTCAATGAATCCAGATAATTTTCCCTCAGCATGTTGCTGCAATGATATATATTAAAAACCCTATGTTTATCACATAGCTTGTCATCTAAATGTTATCTAGCAATCAGAATTTTAAAAAATAAAACAAAAACCCTAGCTCAATTTAGTTTTCTTCTTTCTTTAACTGTAAAACATACCTGTCTTTATAAAACATATCCATATCTAATATATTCATTGTATGAGATATTTATGGTATTGTTCATGAGTTTGGAATATGTTTTTCAGTCACTGCAACGTTTGAAATGCTGCTTTACCACTGGCTTTATTATTTTATGTTGCAAACCCTAAGACATCTTATTAAAAACCTTTCTAAACCTAGGAGGAGAAAAAATAAAATAATTTTTCTGCTGTCATTGAAAATTCAGGTCAAAGCTTCTTGACACATAGATTTTCTTGAAGGATATGCAATTAAGATCAATACAGTGCCATTAAAAAATACATTTCTGCTGAGTCATCTGAAAACAGCTGGGAGTCTTTGTTTTAACCAAACACTCAATTACAGAATCTGGATAGACTCGGTGATCTGTGAAGGTTAATATCAGTCAAAAAAAGTGATGTGCTGAGTTTCGTTTGTCTAGTCAAATTGAACTGAATTGCCTACCTTATTACAGAAGTAATACTCACTATAAACTTTTACTTGTGGGTCAATGGGTGGGTACTTAACGATTTTTAGAAGCTACCTCTGCTTTCTTTTCATGTCCTTATGAAACAAATCTTCACACTTGAAATCTCTCCGGGCCAGATTTTCAGAGGGATTTCTTTTAGTAGCTGTGGTGGCATTTTTGGAAATGGCTACTTGTGGCGTATCAAAGACAGACTCCAGTTCTGGTGAAATCTAAAGACCTTTATTTCATGTCTCTTGTCCCTTTTATAGTCTACTAAGTGCTAAGCAGTAACTTCCCACTCTCTTGCTTCATTATCATCCAGATTCAGCAAAACTACTAAGGGTTGCAAATATTCACATTGTTTGGTCTGTCTTTGAGATGCACACCCTACTTTGTCTTGCAAACTGCTTTGTTTTGCTAACTGATCTTTACCCTTCCTTGTAGTCTTTACAGTTCTGAAGGCTTAGGCCAGACAGGGCAATAGCACCTGGTGTTTTCTTTGTTGTTCCCAGGACTTAAGCCGGACCAGGGTGATAAGGCCTGAATCCATTTCGTTAACTATTTCTATCCTGTCACCCACAGCTACTTAGTAGATGCCTGTCTGGATCCAGCTTTTTTATCATAATGAATAAATGTCATAGATATGCATGCATATATATATATATAATGCATATTGCATAAAATATATTTATATATATATATTAACTAAAGTTGAGAAATTACATCTGTGTAAGTATTATATTTTCCATGATTAATTCCTCTTCTGTTTTTTCTATTCACTTTTACTGTTGAATCCAACAAATAAACCAACACTACCCTGTTGTGTGTCCTCCCCCTGCCTCCTAAAACAAAAAAAAACAAAGCAAAATCAAAGCAAAACAAAACAAAACAAAACACACCTCAGAATTTCTCCTCAAGAGTAATATACACTACAGGAACACATCATTGTTGTTTTAGATATCTTAAAGGAGTACGAAACAAGAAAACATCAACTGGTGCTTTTTTCCCTCTCCCTAAAATGCATTACGTGAAATATATGTTTTTAATAATCTGAAACTGGATTTGTTCTCAGAATTTAGTTGATGCAGGAAACTGTCAGCATTTGCAGACTCCTTGGAGGAACACAGCCCTTACTCTTGAAAAACGCATAGTTTTGAGCACGTCGCGATCAATTTATTCACAGAATCATACAATGGTTTCTGTTGGAAGGAACCTTCAAGATCATCTAAGTCCACCAAACTCTTCCATAGCCAGTGACAGCTTCCATTAGACCAGTCTGCTCAAAGCCACATACAACCTGGCCTTGAACACTTCTAGGTATGGATCATCCGCAACTTCTCTGGGCAACCTGCTCCAGTGTCTCAGCACCCTCACAGTAAAGAACTTCTTCTTAATATCTAAATCTACCCTCTTTCAGTTTAATAAATTTAGCTGTTAAAGGACATTAAAGCTAACTGAAACACTAATATTATAATGGAATCATAGAATAGAATCATAGAACCATAGAAAAAAGAGAGACAAAAAAGGCATTCCATGAACAAAATTGAAAAGTGCTGTTAGAAAAACACTCTTTCAGGTTACATAAAGTATTAGTGGCTTTGCTGTCATGAAAGAAAGGGGATGGAAATAGAAATAAACTTTTCAGAAAGAAAAAAGTTTCAAAGATCCTTTCTATGTGAGACAAGTTTATAAAAAAAAAAATAATAAAAACAAAACAAGAACAAAATCTGTGTGAAGATACTGTACTGTGTAAGCATGTATTTTATATATTTTTTATATTCTGTATTGTCAAGTGTAAGTATTTTGCAAATTTTGAGTACAGTTCAATAGAATTATCTTAGCTCTTCTACCACCTGTAAGACAATTGTTATTGATTGAAAGAAAAATTAATAAATTTATTAATTCATTCCTGTTATTTAATAAATGAAATAAATAAGAAATGTTAGTAGTCATAGTTTTATTTTAGTATTGCCTCTTTCATTAGGCTGTAGAGCAGTTGTCATATCCCAAATGACATAATTTATTTGGTGTACATTCCATTGCACTTTATCTACTATGTGGAAACAATTATCAGCCCTGGGTAAGTTTAGGATACTCAGATGAGAACATACTGGATAAGACAAGAAAGGCTTATTCTCAACACCACAAAATTTTTTGGTAGGAGGACCTATCTACTATTCCAGCAAGCATGAAAGCTGATTTCTCTGAGTGTGTGATTTGATATACAGTGAATAGCAGGAAGCAGTCACTTAGCAGACTAAATTGAAGGTGAAGTCTTAGTTACTTTTAAGTCAAGGAGACTTTTGCCACTGAGTTTAGAAATGCAATAATTTTCAGATCTGGAGGAAGGGTACAATAGTCAGATATAGTAGCATGGAAGTAAGAGAAAAATCATTTAGGTCCTACACAAAATCTAACACAAACTCTAAGGAAAATCTTAAATAAGAATAATTTCTTATTAGAAAATGAAAAATTCATGTCCCAGGTTTACAAAACCTAGGCTTGATATGTACTGTACAGGATAGCTCCTCATATTGGCAAAGAGAGGGAAACATGACTTAAACAGATCTTTTGCAGCTCTAATATCTTTTAGAGTATGAATATGTTCCAGAAGTGAGTTGACTAGGTTCAGGGAAGTTCAATAGCTCCTAAGATGGAAACACCTGCTTGCCTTGCTACCTCAGGGACACACAGTTCAAAATAATTTGCAAATCTGTTCTTCACAAAGCTACTGATTAAATGAGAGCAGTCATTCATATCAATGCTTCCTTTTTCTGAAAGAGGAAGTCTGAAAAAAAAACCCCATAAAAAAATAGATGCAGATGCACATATTGAAATTAAAGTATTAGTTGTAGTATTGCAGTGCAATCATGTTTTCCACCTGCTCTTTCTGTGTATGTGCAGCCTTTTGGCAGTACACTAACCAGAAAGGAGGGAGACTTTGTATATCAAAATTGAACCTTGCTTTGTCAAATAAATTGCTACTGAGACATTCATTCAGGTTTTCCAAGGCTTATATGTTTTCATGATTTGCTAAAAGCAGCTCTAGACCAGGCACACTAGTGTTAACATTCCTCTCCATCATTTAGAATAATGGGCCAGGGTAAAATGAATAAAGAAGGCTGAGTGACTGTCCCAGAGAGCTCTTTACCTTTAAAAGGCTAAATAAACAAGAAGATAAGACAGTGAGTAAATGCTACACACAGAAAATCTGAGGTTACCTTGTATCATCTGGTACACCAAGTGTTTTATTTTTTAGGATAAATTGTATTAGTAGGAAAATGGTTTCTAGAATGGTAAATGGAGTGTGAGCTGTTTAGGTAAACACGGGAACTATTTTTCCTTCCATAAAAATTAAATAGGAGACAATCACTATCTGAAATTGTAAGTAAGTGTATTGGGAAAAATCCTTCTACAACCTTCCAAAATTTCAATTCATATATTTTGTAAGGACTTGCCTTTCCACTTTGCTTTTTAATATTGAAAGCTTCTTCAAACAGAATGATACATATATTAAAGACAAAAATTCTTGAACAAGAAAAATCAAGATATTTTTTGGTCCAAAAGAAGAAACAAAATACTTATTTGTTCTTGCTCAGTGACTGAAATACAAAAACTTGATGTCCCATTTAATGAATACTTTTCCCTCTTTAACTTGTTTTTTATTAAAACAGACTGAAAAATACTGATATGAACTCCTGCTAATAGTAGGATAATACTACAATTAAAATGACAGTAACTACCATATTTGAAATGGTAATCACCTGCATGCATAGTTAAATCACAGACTGTCAAGAAGAAAGGTCACAATGTTTGACAAGGTAGCATGGAATAACACAGAACATGGAAAATATCAGTGTTATATAGTCATAAATGATTGTCAGATTTTTAGATAACAAACACTTGCATTTGTAATTAAATGAGATGCTGTTGAGGGAAAATGTCAAACCTTCTGAAAATACCGTCCACACCCTCCTTATAAGGGAGAACAGAATTTTGGAGACAGTTTTGAATCTCCCAGCCACCATTCTATGATAACAGTATAAAATCTGGACTGTACACCTTCCACTTTCAATATTCCCTTTGGCTAATTACTGTGGGTTCTGTTTGGTGTATTGCTCCAGAACGTCTACACAATCATGTCGCAAATTTTTGAGCCATTACAGTGTCTATTAATCCTTATATATATGTTTTAAATATATTTAAATATATTTTATATAGAACTGGTCCATAATGACAGTTAACTATTGTCCTTATTGATGTCATTTTTATTCTGGGCAAGTGGGAGATTTAATGCTGACTACAGTGAGGCAAAATTATTTGATATAGTAAAGAATAGTTGGCTTTTAACAAGCTACCAGACTAGAACAGCATAATGTTAACTAATTTTATTTCTGCTGTCTAGTCTATTTTACTTTGCAACAGGCGTGTTTAATGACTGTCACATACAGCCAAGGAAGATCACTTCCTATGTTCCAGTAAAGGAAAGATGTTTTTGAGAGTCTTTTGATCGTACTGCAGGTGATACAGAAAAGAATAGATATTGAGAATCTGTTCTAGGATGACAATAGAAAAGAAACAAGTCTGATTTCTAACAGAAAATAATTTTACAGTGACAGTCAAGTATTGGTCTGCCAGGCAAATAAAAAAATGAAAGGTTACTTTAGATCTTTGTGATTAGAGCACTATCAGAGGTGCAAAATCTGTGTCTTCTAGATCTGCTAACAGGTTTATACTTGCCTGCATGTTATCAGCAGTGCTTTGAGTTAAGGCTCATTGAAGAGCTAAGAGAAAAGGTAGTTTTGACTCCCTCCAGTCCTGAAAAATTGAGGATTAGCACATAAGACAGTCAGCCAAAAAGCTTGGTCTGGAACAATAAGGAAGCAGGGATCAGGCAGTAAATCAGACATTGCTTCATGATATTGTTTTTCTTTGATTTTTTCCTGTAATGGATATCAGCTTTTAGTGTAATCTTCTGCTGTGAGTTATCTTGCTGATTATTGTGGCACAGGGAAGTGTTCCTGAGGAAGTAATTTTTTAATGGGGTGAAATGAAAACCAGTTAGGTCTGACCTCCCTTAGAAGAAATGAAAACACCAAAGTTGGCATAGAGGTCTGTAACTTCTGGCAGCAGGAACAGAGAAAGACATAGCAATTTGAGACTGGACAGTGAAATACCTTGCTTTTCATGACTCCTTATGAAGGAAAGCTGTCAGATTTTGGAATCTTAATCTGCATTTTTCTGTTGATGGAAATATTAGTGAAATTAACAGCAGATTTTGTGAAGGAGAGATTAAAGGACATAGACATGAGATAAACACAATCAAAAGTGGGCAGAAACCGATTTCAGGCATTCTTACAATTTCATGGATCGGTAGTGCCTCTGCTGCGATCAGTTCCAAAGGTGAAAATCACAATATGGATGACTATACAATTTATGCCATTGCACAAATATAAACCTATACTTCAAAGTAAAAGTTGCAGACTACAATCCATACCAGCAACATACTTGCTAGTAGTATAGAATAAAAAAAAAAAAAAGACAAATCAGAAGTGTGACAGAAATAATTAAAAATACTTTATGCAAAGATTATCAGACACAGCCTTAGTGTACTTCTAGTTCCTGGAGCTGAATTCATTATACAGTTTTTTCAGTCATATTACAAAAGTTTTGCTCAGAAAATACTTTCTTTCTGGATGCACTTTTCACCTCAGATAACTTCTCCAGACCCCTGCTTTAATAATGCCTTTCTTCAAACCCTCTTCACACTGCTTTTGCCACTCTCAGAATTTTAATGTGAATTTCTCAGACTACGGAGTGCTATGGAGCATTAAGGCTTAAACTCACCACTAATCCCCATATGGCTTACTTTATTCTTTTATATCTGTATATTGTATGAGCTACAGAGAACAATAAAAATGAACAAATACCTTGGAGAGAGAACAAGAGCACGCATGTGAAACATGCTAAATAATTATAGTGGTTGTATTCGAAGAACTTTTGACAAGGCTATTTCAACTATAGAGCATTTTCAATTAGATGGTTAGCGGTAGTTAAAATATAGTTTGCTATCAAAGTTTGCCTTGAGGCTTTCTGTTACCCAGGGGTTAATTCTGATGCAAAATGAATATCAAGTCTGCTTCAAGAAGCAAAAATATGTAGGTTTTCAATGCATTCATATGCCGTTCTGAATTAGTAATACAAGGAGAGATTTATAGAAAGTCCTGTTTCCCAGTCCTGTAACTCCAAACTAGCCTCATGTTTACTTACATGCATTAGAAAAACAAATTTGAAACCTTTTCATTCATAATACACATTGGAACTTAACACTGCTTTTTTAAATGAAAAATATAAATTTTAATAATCTAAAGCTAAAATGGTACATCAAAATGCAACCTGTTGAGGATATGTACATTGAAGTTGCATACTTCTCTTAACTTCTTGCTTTCTTCTTTCTGTTCTGACATACACATCTTCAGATTAGTGAAACCACCAGAAAATGGCATAGCAAATTT
Organism: Brotogeris chrysoptera; assembly: GCA_030323915.1. Classification (NCBI taxonomy): domain Eukaryota; kingdom Metazoa; phylum Chordata; class Aves; order Psittaciformes; family Psittacidae; genus Brotogeris; species Brotogeris chrysoptera. The sequence continues at coordinate 3,862 of JARCZZ010024815.1, read as the reverse complement.
TTCATTTGCCACTTTTCTTAGTCATCATTCTTTCAAGCTCCTGACTAGAGATTGCATCACTAAACAATAATAAATAGCTAAATGTAATAAAAATGCATCAGGAGCAAAACAGCAGAGTCTTTCTTCCGTTATTGTCCCATTCAGAGTTTACATTATAATTCAGATAAATCCAAATCCAGTGCTACAAGCATTATAAGCTTTAGAAGAAATTGTGAAAAATGATGATTTATCTAACACTGGTGCCAGTGTGTAAATTAACATGTGCATATAAATCTACACTCCTGACATGTTTTTCATAAGGTGCTATAAAGCTTTTCAACCCTGTAGGGCAGCTGGGTTTTTCAGCTTGCTCACATAGACAAAAGTTCCACCAATAAACAATGCACATTTACTGAAGACATCTGTTATCTTCTTAGTTTTACCTTGACCATGGAAAGAAATAATGCACATAGTCTTAGATTCCTGGAAAAAGAAACTGCCCAGTTTAATGATAATAAGCAGAGTTAAAAAACAAAACAAAATAATGCTACAAACAAACAAATTAAAGTCAGCAATGTAAAAAGAAAAAAAAAAACAACAGAGAATTTTAGGAAAGAAGCGCCTTACAATTATATTTGAAAGAAACCACGGAACTTAGAAAAATTTACTTTATTGCAACTTATTAGCTATTTTTCCTTCTACATTTCCTAGTGCTTGAGAAGTTACAACCAACTCAAACTAATTCTAATTAAAATTGTTTTAATAAAATGGTTTTTAATCAAAATAGTTTCAAATATGTGCATATACACTTCAAACCAAACATATAAGGACCAATTTAAACTTTAAAAAGCCTCCTAACAATAAAGATCTCAAAAAATATTACAGAGAACAGATGTGATTAAGAAAACTAAACTAATGCTGCTGTAAGTTTCTATGGGTCTGTACTCAGTATACAGGCTTACATTAAGCTTTCTCATTTGAGTACAAAATGTTACAGGTAAGTGAAGAAAAGAGCTCTAAGGAAATTACATGTGAATAATTTACACAAGCTCTTTAACTAAGCTTTTGAAAACAAATAAAAATAAAGGAGAATGGACTAAGGTTAACTTACAGTGAGGTCATGGACTTCTGGGGCAAAGTGACATAATATGAGAGTCCCCTGACACTAATCAGAAATACTTCTTGTAAGTATTTTCAAAGGTTGTCAAGGTCAATGCAAAAAAGGCTAGTTAAGCTAAAGTTAAGTCCAGAATTTAACAAAGAGAGATATTTTAAGAGGATTCAAAATATGCATATCTTAAACTCTTACAGTTGAGGCATTGTCTAATATCTCCATTACACATGGAAGAGTTCAGAATCTTTTTCAGCTGATATTTCTAGGCAAAATACTTCCTGCAAACTACACAAAAAGAAATCAAAACATCCAGCCTGAAAAAGAGGTTGTCTAAGATTTGAAATGATGAAGTAAAATGTCGTGGTTTAATGTGGTGGGGTGCTACAGCAGTAGCCAAGTGGCAGAGAAAGAAAAAACCAATTAAAATAAAATAAAAAAATAAAAAATGTGTACTGACACAGCAAACTCTTTGACTGTTAACACCTTTCAGTTTATTTCTGCAGCTGCTTCACATTCCTTTTTCATCAGAATGCCTCTGCTTTAAGGAGTCACTTTGACCCGTCTTCTTCTCAAGAACTGATAACCTGGGGGAGGGGGGATATTTGTGTCCTCCTACCTGCAGGTCTATGGCGGCTGCCTGCAAAGTTTGTCAAGCCTTGCCATGAGCTGGACAGATGAGTAGAAAAAACTGATGCCTCAGCTATAAGAGCTGACTGTGAATACCCCAAGCAGAATGAGATAGAGGAAGAGAAAAATGAATGATTGCAGAACATCACTTGGGGGCAACTGAAAAGTAACAGCTTGAATATGTGTGCTTGTAAAGTAGCTATTATTACAGGCTATGATTTTGTGTATAAAACCACCTGTACTTACTAGCCGGTTGCTAATAAGAAACTACACCTTATATGGATTTGTCACTTGTAAAACAGATGTTAGAGCACGCAAATTTGCAGAAGCTGCTAAAAAATGCTAAGGCAAAAGCTACAAAGATTCCAATACAATGACAGTGTTATAAAGCACACAATGGAACAAATTAAGAGGGTGAGAGAACTCCACTGGTAGGAAATGTCTTTAACTGGCCCCTCACTGCCACTAGCATCTTCAACATGCTGCTGCACCCTGTAGTATACATACGGCTAATGTAAATCTGTATGTGCTTTGCCATAGTAGAGATTTGTTACTGGGTGAAAGAGGTGAAACTCTGCATTGACAATGAGGTGCCAGGACTGAGGCTGACCAAATGCCTCCTTCCACAGTCAAGGGCAAGACTGGGCTGGCCTCTGCGTTTGCCACTAAGACGAATCTTTAGCTCCGCTTCTGGCTGCAACCCAGCAGGCATTGAGAGGTGGAGACACAATGCCATGCCAGACCTTGATGTGAGGGATAGCCTCCCCTGTTATCAGAGTGCCATCCAATGCAAGAGCTGGTGGTGTTTACAGATGGCTCAGCAAAAACCAGAAAAGCTGTTATTATGTGAAAACTTTCACTGGCAACACTGAATTGAATATCAAGAAGGATCACCCCAAGTAGTAGAGCTTAAAGCAGTAGCAATAATATTTCAACATTTTCCTGGCCTGGTTAATATTGTTACTGACTCTACTTATGTAGCTGGGTTGGTTCAACAATTAGACAAAGTAATTTTGGGACAAGTGTCTGATGAAAAATTGTTTGTGATCCTAAAATTAATATGGCTAACAATACAAAAACAGAGACATCACTATTATATTATGCATGTTAACAGTAACACCACCCTCCCAGGTTTTATAGCGGAGGGTAATGCAAAGGCAGACGTACTAGTATCTGCAGTTGGCCTTGGGAACACCCAATATAAAAAAACAAGCACAAGCATCTCATCAATTTTTCCACCAAGGCTCTCATGCTCTACAGCGACAGTTTTAAATTTCCAATAGTGAAGCACATGGTATCGTTGCTGCCTCCCCTGCCTTTCAAGGCAACATGTTCCTAATGATTTTGGCACTAATCTTTGGGGTTTACAAGCATTACAGGTTTGTCAAACAGATGTTACACATATTGCTGAATTTGGCAAGCAGAAATATGTACATGTGTCCCTAGATGCATTTTCTTCTGCTATTGTCACCACCGCTCATACTGGTGAATCTGCTCAGGATGTTATTACCCATTGGCTGTGCACTTTTGCAACCTTAGGGGTTCCAGAACGGATAAAAATGGCCCTGTTTATGAGTCAATGGGGGTTGCATCTTTTTTGCAAGCTTGGGGAGTTTCCCATGTTGCTAGTATCTCCCAGTCTCCAACAGGTCAAAACATTGTAGAATGAACCCGTGATATGCTCAAACATTTTCTTTAAAAACAAAAAAGGGAATGCCAGTATTTTCTCCACACAAACAGTTAGCAAAAGCACAATTTGCACTGAATTTCTTAAATTTGTCTAGTTTTGATTCTCTTTCCGCAATATAGAGCTTGTGACATCTGATGGACAGTTCCTTGTCCAATCCACTGGTTCTATATAAAGACCTACATGATAACGAGTGGAAAGGACCAGAGCCATTGCTGATACGGGGTCAAGGATATGGCTGTGTAAAGCTAGCAACAGGACTATACTGGCTGCCAGAGAAATGTATAAAGCCCCAGAACTCAACAACAGAAAGACACGACAATGACAGAAGTCTTTTTAATATCTGTTCTAATACGTGTGACCATGGGTAATGGACAAGTGCTGGAGCCTGGTCAGCTCTGGAAAACTACCCAGAGTCAAAAGAATGACAACAATGAAATAAGCGCCGTGGGAAG
>JARCZZ010024814.1:0-10566 GCA_030323915.1 Brotogeris chrysoptera | reverse complement strand
CCTCTCCTCTCCTCTCCTCTCCTCTCCTCTCCTCTCCTCTCCTCTCCTCTCCTCTCCTCTCCTCTCCCTCTTCTGTCTTGCATTACCTCACCTCACCTCACCTCACCTCTCCACTCCTAGCCTTGCACCATCTCATATCACATCGCACTGTGTCGCACTGCCTTCTATGCCTTTCCCTTCCGCTTCTCCTTCTCTTTTTCTTTCTCCTTACCCTTCCCTTTCCTCTTACCTTTCCCCTTCCCCTTCCCACTTTCCTAATTAAGCTAAGGACATTATCCTGTTTGTGTAGCAATTCTTCCCCTATTCTAATAAAATCAGCTCAACATCTGGTAATGAGATAACATTATTTCATAAAATATTTTAAATGAAAATATCAAAATAGGATATGCATGTATATGAGCTCCCATGTATTTGCACATTCTCTATCTGAGGAAAAGCAAACTTTATTCTAGCAGTTTTGTGGGACTAATACTTCTTTCCTATAACGTAGCCATAAGATCAAAAAGGAAACCTACAAGAAAAACCAACAGACACAGCCTCTCCTCCCACCCCCAAACTAATATCTAGGCAGCAGCTGCCAAAGATAATGGAGGGACTTACTGTTTACATTTTTAACCACATGAACTGTATGAATTATTTAGAATCTTTAAATATATAATGCTTTCAAGACAGGGAAATGGACCAGGTTTCTAAAGATACTGACCTCAAAACTGCTTTATGGAGAGACAAAGTATTAGATTTTTAAATATTCTTATCTTAATCTTTACCATACTGCCTATCAGTGTATTGATTAAAACATTTTGATTTCTTTCTTCTAGTGAAGGCCATTTGAAGATATTACTAGCTGACATTCTAGGAAATGCATTATTTTGTCTTCTTTATCTCCCCACATAATCACAAGATCCCAGAGCTTGTTTTCTCAAGGTTGGTATTTTGTCGGCTTTTTTTAAAGCATGATGTTCTAATTTTCACAAACACTAGCTTTTTGATCAATTGTTAAAAGTATACAGAGATTACTGTTTAACAGTAGGTTCAGATTTTACAAAGTTAGAGTTGCTGTTCCAGCTGTATGACCTACAAGTTGCATTCCAATGTTCATGAACAAAATTGGACAGAGAAACTGAGTTAAATTAGCTACTTATCCTAGAAATAAATGAAGTTAATAGTTAAAGAGGGAGCTGGAATTATCCTATTTAGGCAGATATAAAGAAATTCAGGATTTCATACATAGTGTTTAAAAAAGTTTTACTGATTTCTGATAGAAATCAGTATAGACCTTCTATTATTAATGTGACCTAAAAACTTCCATGGTGTGATTTATTTTCAAGTCACCTACAACACGATGATGTCATTTGTCAAAAAAATCTGAGAGAATGTCAAGATGTCCACTTACACTCCACATCCTTAGGTCAACATGCAAAAAAACAAGAGATCAGAGGAAATTTTGTTTCTTTTATTTCGTAGTGGTAAAGTATTATTTATAAACAAGGAATTTAATAGCTTTTAATGTGATATTAAGCCAGTGAAATTAGTTTTGAACTACACTGTAACTTCTATACAACGCTGTATTTTTTGTTTTTTCTTGTGCTTTTAAAAAGTGGGTCAGGCATTGAAAGCTGTAGGTTCAGGTCAGAAATGAGAAAAACTTTCCCACAGTCAGTGAAACACTGGAATAGACTTACTGGGGCCTCCAGCATTTGAAGTCTTTTAAGACAGCTTAGACCACCCTTGTTAGGAGTAAGAAAACTGTAGTTGTTTCTGCTCTGGGGTAGAAGAACAGAAAAAAAAAATCTTCTGAGTCTTTTCTAGCCCTATCAAATGATTCTAGGACATTGCCTCAATAAGACATATTTTTCAGTACATTCTTAAATGTTTAATATACCACAGATTGACTGGTATAGGTTTCAGGAGGAAAGGAAAAAAATCTCAAGTAATGTATTCTAGAAACCTTTCAAATGTAGTATTTTAACACTCTTACTTCCCTAATTACATGATTCTCCTCATTTTATAATAGAAGGAAAGTAAGATAGATGCAGAATCATTCATGTTTCAATCTTTCTCAAGCAAATCCAAGCTGAAAAACTCTAGAACTCTCATTACGCATTCTGATAAGAAATGGCATGAGAATTTACGGACCTATGTTAGAACTTTTCTATAATATCCACTGTTGTAGTTTAGCTATAGCCTGAAAACAATGCAAAAGAGAGATGAAAAGATTTAGAAACCAAAAGAGGAAAGTTATAGTGGAAAGCATGCCAGCAACTATATACTAAAAATTGCAGAAAGCAACTGTGTTCCAAACTTCTTGTTTTGGTGCATTCAACTTCTTGAATTCGATTTCACTTCTGAAGTATTTGACAGCTGATTGCCATTAGTATGTAGGGTTACATTCCTTCCAACAGAGATGATTAGAAGTCTTTGAACAGAAAGAGTAAACAATATAAGAATTCCTTCCAGCTGAATTTTGATAATACATTGAAAAAAGAATTATAAATAACCTTCTACTTAATTAAAATGTAGACAAAATACTGAAATTAACCAGGTACAGATTTGGGTATGTTCGTGCAGTCTTGATCCTATTGAAATCAATAGCAAGATTTTTACTCCCTTCATTAACGCCACAATATATGTATATATTTTTTTAATAGATAGGTATTAGGGAACTGGATAAAAGACAGTTTTTCAGAGGTTTCTGTCTAAAAGAAAACTTTATTAAAACATACAAAAAAGAAAAAAAAAAAAAAAAAAAAGAAATATTTGAAAATTAAGCAAAATTGAAGAAATGGATCCAAATATTCCAAGTATTGTAATTGAGGATTTGCGAGCTTCTCAATATGAATTAAACTCCCAAATGTTGTAATACATATCAAAGTGAAATAAAGCAAAACAAAACAGAAAATCCACAAAATAAATGAAATGTATATGCTGAAAACTTCTTCAGTATGTCAAATATTACATATAGTAAAACTCTATGGACCTCGTGCAGAAACCCCAGTAAGGGCTCAGTTTGAAGACCTTTTTGTGAAGAGGGTTGAATATATCTTTGCATGTTATGGACCTCTGAAGATGTGCACAAGAGCATCCTGATACATTGTTTTCATACATGATTCTAATCTGATCCTTAACTCATCCTTACCAGCTATGCCAGGCCATTGACACGGTGTCTGTACCCATATATTCTCTACTAATTAATGTATGAATAGAAGTGAAATACAGAACATGCTGTGCCTTATTTCATGCCATTGTCTGCAGCACTGATGAGTGGAGGCTATAACTAAAAAACAAAAATCAAAAAGAGAGAGCTTCTAATTCTTGTCTGTCTTCGTTACATAAAAAACCCCATACTGGAACATGTCTCCACAAGTCTGTGGAACCCAGTGTAGCTCTGTGGAGAAGGACCTGAGGTCCCGGTAGACAACAAGGACCAGGCTGAGGGAGGTAATCCCTTCTCTCTGTTGATTCTATGATTCTATGATTCTATGCTGGGCCTGTTCAGCCTGCAGAAGAGAAGGCTCACAGGGGATCTGATCAATGTATATAAGTATCTGAAGGAACAGTGTCAAGAAATGGGTTCAGATTCTTAGTGGTACCAGGCAACAGGATGAGAGGCAACAGGTATATACTAAACCACAGGATGATCCACCTGAATATGAGGAAGAACTTCTTTACTGTAAGAGTGACTGAGCATTACAGTAAATTGCAGGGAGGTTGTGGAGTCTCCTTCCCTTGAAGGTGTTCAAGAGCCATCTGGACACAATCACCTCCAGTTTTTAAAAGAAGGTAAAAAGGACACCCTTGGGAACTACTGGTCATTTAGCCTTAGCTCTGTGCCCAGTAAGATCATGAAGCAGATTCTGTCTGGAGCTATGTCAGGCACATGGATGAGAGAGAAGTGATTAGAGACAGCCAGAATGGTTTCACAAAGGACAAATAATGCATAACTCATCAGGTGGCCTTCTACAATGGACTGTGGTAGTGAATATCCTGGTTTCAGCTGGGATACAGTTATTTTTGTTCCTAGTAGCTGATGCAGTGCTGTGTTTTGGCTTTAGTCTGAGAATAACGCTGGTAACACACTGATGTTTTAGTTTTTGCTCAGAAGCACTTACCTGGATCAAGGACTTTTCTGCCTTTCATGCTCTGTCAGTAAGGAGGGGCCCAAAATGCTGAGAGGGAGTAGAGACAGGACACCTAACCTGAACTAGCCAAAGGGATATAAGGGGTATTCTATACCAGAACACATCATGCCCAGTATATAAACTGGATGGAGTTACCTGGAAAGGATGGATCACTGCTCTGGTCAGGATGGGTATCCATCAGCAGGTGGTATTATGTATCACTTATGTGTTCTGAGCTTTCATTTCTTTTTTTTTTTTGTTGTTTCCTGTTATTATCACTATACCTTACTTTATTTTAATTATTAAACTGGTTTTATCTCAATCTGCAGATATACATTCTTTCAATTCTCGTCCCATCCCAGCCTGTGGTGGGGAGAAACAGGGGAGTGAGGAAGCAGCTGCATGGTGCTAAGTTATTAGCAGGGCTTAAACCACAACAGTGGATAAGGTAAAAATAACAAATATCATTTACCTTGCCTTCTCTAAGCCTTTTGGTGTGGTCCTACACAACATCTTCTTTGTTAAATTGGAGAGATGCTGGTTGGATGGATGGTCTATGCCATGGGTAAGGAATTTCCTTGATGGCCAAAGCACCCAAAAAGTACAGTCAATGGCTCAACATCCAAATGGAAACTAGTAACAAGTGGTGTTTCAAAATGCTCTGTAGTGGGACTAATACTATTCAATATTTTTCTTAATGACACAGAGAGTGGGATTAAAGGCACCAAGCTGAATGTTGAAGTTGCCATAACTGAGGGAAGGGATGCCATTCAGAAGGACATTGATAGGCTTTTTCTTTTTGAGTGGGACCATGTGAAACTCATGAAGTTCAACAAGGCCAAGTGAAAGGTACTGCACCTGCATCAGGGCAACTCCCAGTATGAGGAAAAACTGGACAATGAATGAGCTGAGAACAGCCCTGCAGAGAAGCTGGTGATATTGATGGATGAATATCTGTCTGTGAGCTGTCAAAGACTAGTTGTAGCCCAGAAAGCAAATGTATCCCAGGCTTCACAGAAGGAAGCATGACCAGCAGGTCAAGGGAGGTGTCTCTTTGCCTCTTCTTCATATACCTTCAATACCTGGAATATTGTGTCTAATTCTGGGTCCTCAACACAAGAAACACATGGACCTCTTAGAGAAGGTCCTTGTAAACGGGGCCACCAAAATGAGCAGAGGGCTGGAAAACTCTCCATCAAGAGAGGATGAGAGAGCTGCAGTTGTTCAGCCAGGAGAAGGGAAGGCTTTGGGGAAACCTTATTGTGGAGGCTGAGAAGAAAAAAAGAGGAAAACTTTTTACTAGGGTCTGTAGTGATAGGAGAAGCATAAACTAGAAGAACGTAGATTTATATTGGATATAAGAAATAAATTACTCACTAGGAGAGTGTTGAGACACTGTGACAGGTTGCTCAGAGTAGTTGTGGATTCCCCATCCCTAGAAGTGCTCAAGGTCAGGTTGGACAGGATTTTAGCAACCTGGACTTTTTTAAGATCCCCCTGCCTATGTCAGGAGCATTGCACAATATGATCTTTAAAGGTCCCTTTCAACCCAAGCTGTTCTATATTTTTATGATTTATTCTTTTATTCTAGTGCTGGCCAATTACTGTTTTGATCTATCATATCTATCACATACATTGGCCATTCTGTTCAGACAACAGCATAAGCCATGTAATGAGAATAAAAAGCAGGATTAGGTTTTTCAAAGCTATACAGGGTAGCTTATAACTGCATTATTTTCAACAAGGAAGCTTAAAGGAGCAGGTAATTTTAAAAATACTGTTTGTTGACCCTCATGTAAAAAAAAGTAGACTATACTTCAATATTCTGAACAGAAAAATATTTTTTCCATAGCCAACTTGTTGTTTATTACAAAATGCACAGTAATTTGTGTTTGGTTTGAGAACATTTCTGTATATTTTCTGTTTCCAAGGATATTGTATTTTTTGTGATCTTGGTTTTATCTCTGCTTTTACAGCAACATTCTTAATATTTTTAAGTTTATTGTGAAATTAAAACATTATCATGACATATAAAAATCTAAGTGATTATTGTATATAAAATTGAGAATTCCATTTAAGAAAGGATTCTCAATATGTTAAAACCAGTATTAATCGTACATATTACACAAAGATAACAAGGAATTCTATTGATCAAGAAAGTAAAGTCTCATTATTATGTGTCTGCCTTTTTGATGAATCTTAAATCTGGTTTACAAAAAAAAAAAAAATTTTCCTCCAGAAATATTCAGAAAAGAGAAAAAATCAAAGCCTCTTGAAAAAAATTCAGATGTCTAAAAGAGTGGTGGAACCACTGATCTTAAAGCTCATTGGTATTGTTTATGTTGTGTCATGATTGCTAGGCTTCATATCTTTTATTAGCTCTATGTCAGGTATAAATCAAATTATCAATGTAATATATGAACTAAACAGTTTATTCTAACCTTATTCCCTAAATGTAGGAGAGAAGAAATCAATATGCTTGTTTCATTTTTGGGAAGAGCGTGTACACAGTCATGAGGGGAAAGAGCAATCAATTGTAACTGACTACTTACAAATCATCAAATGTTGCCAATAACAATTGTTTCAAAGTAAGTGAAATATTAAGACACAATTAAATCTGATGACGTATGTCTTCAGATCAGAAATCTTCAGGTCTAGTCATAGATAAGACACACATTTTTTAATTACCCTTCTCCTCAACCAACTTATTCAATATCAGGTGTTGTTTCTAGGCTTATCAATAGAACCTCCTTTTCTAATAGGACCATTTAAAACTAACCAAGACCATTCCAAGGAAGTATTTGAGTGAAACATTACACGTAGCCTATCTGAATTCAGTCTAAGAAAGTAATGGCTATTTAGCCTGGAGAACAGAAGGCTGTGTGGAGACCTCATGGCAGCCTTCCAATATCTGAAAGGAGCTTACAAGGATACTGGAGAGGGACTTTTCATCAGGGACTGTAATGATAGGAGAAGGAGTAATGAGTTTAAACTTAAACAGGGGAAGTTTAGATTAGATATAAGGAAGAATTTATTTGCTGTGAGGGTGATGAGGCGCTGGAACAGGCTGCCTAAAGAAGTGGTGAATGTTCCCTCCTTGGCAGTGTTCAAGGCCAGGGTGGACAGAGCCTTGGACAACGTTGTGTAGAGTGAGGCATCCCTGCCCATGGTAGGAGGGTTGGAACTAGATAATCTTAAGGTTCTGCTCAACCTTAACTATTCTATGATTATACAATTCTATGTTTTAGTGAATGGTCAGAGGTAAAAAGAAAAACAAATCTGTATTGTGTTCCTTCATCTTAGTCTTCAGGAACATTCATGTTCAATTTAAAAATTGGACTTTAAAGTTTTACTTCAGGGATGTATTAGTCTTTCCTGAACCTGTTCCTGAAGATACCTGTTTAAACTGTTATTGAAACAGGCAGCTCAAAAGCCTCAATTTGTCAGTGTCAGGCAAAAGACATTCTTTACGCACATTCTACTTGAGCAGAGAAAACAATGAGCCTTCTGAAACACTGTATTTGAGCATACATAAAATTCTCGACTGAACAATATACTATTGTATCTTTTGGAATGTCACCTTGCAGTGTGATTAAGAGCTAACAAAGGGTAAAACCCAACACAGGGATGCCTGTTTCTGCCCTAGAATTTATAATAGCTTAATTCATTCCACATAGACCACTAAAAATGTTGTTCCTAATGGTATAAAAGCCAGGATGACAAGATGCCAGACCTCCTTCATGCAGGGAAAATGTCCTTCCTTATTTTCCTCACTGGGAGACCCTAACCGAGATAAATATCTGTCATTGACCTAATCTCCCCCTCAGTAGAATGATAATAATAAGACTTTCTCATTACTGTAAGGAACCCTGACATACAAAACTTAAAAATAGTGACAATAAAGGTTAAGAATTAGGCAAACAAGACCAAAGCAGAAACGTGCAGTCTGTGTAATATTTGGTTTTGTTTTTATTTAGTTTTCTTGTGTGCCGTTGCATTTCAACAGGATGATGAGTGAGTCAGCTGTTTCAATTTTCCAGAAAAACGGCAGAAATATCACTATAGTAATGCAGTTTTCTTCTAGTTGAAGCTTAGCAATGTAAGAACAATGTATGCCAAATCAAACAAATGAAGTTTCGGATGTTTCTGTTTCACAGTTTTGGAATAATTTCTACTGAAGTGTTAATACCACGTATATTTTTGGAAAAGGATCCACCTACTAATTTATTAAGACAAGCTCTTAATTTTCACTAGAACATATATTCTGGTTCCTAAAGTGATTTTCGCACAGAGTAACAGGCAATTGCGGCCTTATAAGCATAGGCTTATTAAGTGTTCAGCAGAGATTACTATTGCAGGAACAGTAATAGAAGCCTTAGGTGTTCTGAATGATCCTCTGCAGGAGCCTTCTAGATGTTCAACTGCTTATGGGAGAACGTGACTTACTAAGGAAGGACATATTTGCAAGGAGAAATCACTGAGGCCAAACGTCATTAATTTCACTGTTTCTAATTTCATTAGATGCCACTTGAATTTAAACTGCTCTTTATTATACCTAGATACGTATTATATGTGGTTTTGAGTCTTCAGATAACATTTAGCATTTGCACCTAAGAGCCTAAGTAACTCTATTAAAAAAAAAAAAAACAAAACAAACAAACAACCACAAAAAGCCCTTATACCCAGGCATTTTTATTCCAAGAAAATAATCAAGGTACCTAAATTTTATCAAACCAGACAGTTTATGTTTGATAGCAGTAGATTACTCTGGGGCTATATAACTTTTTAACAGAGGAAATACTATTATCTGGAATTGTGTAGACTAAATGGAAGTTTAGGTACATTTGCAGCAACTTTATCTGCTGAGCAAAAACAAAGTTTGGGCATAGATGCTGATACTTCTGTACACACAGTTCTGCACTATGAACCTTACTCTGCAAATCATCCTGCAGCAGTGTGGAGAACACTGTGTTAATTCAGGTGCGGCTCATGCCTAATTGGGATTGCAGTAAACAAAGTCAGATAAGCAGTGAGAAGTAACAGACCTAGCATTTTTCAAGCACTTATCTCAGAATTTTCAACGTTTTATTGTGTATCTTTCAGTTGTTATTTATAACAATGGAGGTGTTTTGTCCTGAAATGGTTCTGGGCATTTTTCTTTGGGTAAGAAATAGATTGTTTCAACATTTGTTTGTAAAATATTTTGTGATATTGAAATATAATTACAAGCAGCATTGTCACTTTTCTATATATGCCAAAAGTAGCTTCAAAGTTAGTTTGTATAATAAAATGTGATGAGGACCTTGAAAACAAGAAAGGTGGCAATTGACCATTTCAGACAATAAGTATTAGGCTGTGGTGGATGGAGTTTCAATGCACTGAAGTGTCTCAAACTGTGACAACTTTCTAAAAATTATTCTGTGGCCCAATTGTACAAGACTGCTGTGATACACAAACCAGAAGAGCCAAATGTATGATCATATTATGAATGAATGCAAACAAATCACTTATAGTAGTCTCTGTAATAATCTCTTAAGACCTTAAAGCATTTGGATTTTCTTCCTTCATCTGAACCTTCTGTTTCCAAGCGTAACAAAAATATTTCTGAAGTTTTCTGAAATGAAATAACCACAGCAACTCTGTTGTCTTAATGTAGTTTTTCCTCTACCAGAAGCATGATACATCAGATTCCTTCTCTCTTTTCTTCTGTCAGTCCAACGAATTTGTGGACATTTCTGATTTGTTACAAATAACCATCTATAAGTGTTATTTTCAAATAGTTTATAAGTACAGCATAACATAACTGTATATGAGATGTAAACCAAAGACAAAATCTATGGTTACCTTACTTAAAAATGAAAATAAATTGCGCAGTATTGACTATCAGAATGCTATAGAAGTGCTGAGGATGGCAGCGATATAGTTAAAAAAAAAAAAAAAAAAAAAAGTCATATTGTTAGGTGGCTTGCTTTCCTTTAAACAGTAAATCCAATATAATAAAAATGGATGGAAAGAATTCTCTTCTATTTCATATATTATTTTCAGAATTTTCAAATAACAGATACATGGGTTGAATATCTGCATATAAACACGAGTTGCATGTTTGAATGTTAGCTTACAGTGCCAAAGTCCTTGTCATGGTTTAAGCTGTAAATCACGCAGTTTGCTCACTCATTCCTCCCTCTTTCTTCCCCCCAGCTCCCGGAGGGATGTGGAGGAGATTCGAAAGAATGCAACTCCCACGGGTTGAGACAAGAACAGTTTAGTAACTAAGGTATAACACAAACTGCTACAGCTACCACCAATAATAATAATGACAAGAGAAATACAAGGAAAGAGAATACAACTGCTCACCACCTGATACCAAGCCCGATGCAGCCGCAAACTGAACTCTTCCGGGTTTCTGCCCCCAGTTATTTTTCATCCTGGACATGATGTGCTGTGGTAT
>JARCZZ010024812.1:0-20396 GCA_030323915.1 Brotogeris chrysoptera | reverse complement strand
TGCACACAATACTCCAAGTGAGGTCTCACAAGAGCAGAGCAGAGGGGCAGGATCACCTCCCTCGACCTGCTGGTCACCCTCCTTTTGATGCAGCCCAGGATACGGTTGGCATTCTGGGCTGCGAGTGCACACAGCCGGTTCGTGTTCATTTTCTCATTGACCAACACCCCCAAGTCCTTCTCCGCAGGGCTGCTCTCAATGCAGTCTCCCCCAGCCTGTAGCTGTGCCTGGGATCCGGCCAGCCTGGGTGCCACTCCATGCCATGGCTGGAGCCGCTGTTCCGCCCCAGCCCTTCCTGGGGGCAGGGGCAGATGGAGGTGCTGTGTCCCTGCAGGACATGCCCTCTGCCAGCTTCAACTCACCCGGTTCTCCAGGACCCTGCAGTTCTGCTGGCGTGGTGCCTGCTTGGTGCAGGCCGTCTGCACCAGGCTGACCCGCAGCTGGACAAAGGTTCCCGAGGAGTCTTCCTGCAGGGATACGGGATAGCAGGTCAGCCACAGCAGGGGGATGGGGCGGCCAGCGTGGCACGGTCAGTGCCATACCCTCAGTGCCATGCCAACCCTGTGCCAGGGGCC
Organism: Brotogeris chrysoptera; assembly: GCA_030323915.1. Classification (NCBI taxonomy): domain Eukaryota; kingdom Metazoa; phylum Chordata; class Aves; order Psittaciformes; family Psittacidae; genus Brotogeris; species Brotogeris chrysoptera. The sequence goes on along the minus strand of JARCZZ010024812.1, from coordinate 19,821 downwards.
GCTTGGCACATTGGGGGGACCCCAACCCCAAGGGGACATCCAGCTTGCTGGGACACCCTGGCCCAAATTCGGGGTCCCAGAGCCCACAGCCCTTCCTGATTAACGATCAAGGCTCAAGCACTGCTGTCGGCGCTCCTGTTGTAGCCAGGCACCAGTGGTTAACGAGTAGCTGAGCTCTGACCCCCACAACCATCCCTGCCCCTGCGGCTGTTCCCTGGCCCTCCTCCAGGACACTCCGTCACCCCGACCCCCTCCCCACCATCCCCGCTGACACGGGGCTGGAGGCTCGGCTGCCTCCGCAGCCCCAGCGCTCACCCGCTCGACGGCCCCTTCCACCGCCTGCTCCTTGAAGAGGAAATGCACGCTGTTGCGCCTGTGGAAATAGTCCAGCACCTCCTTCACCACCCGCCGCTGCAGCGGGGTCTGGCTGGCGGCCGCCAGGGCCACCAGGCCCAGGCAGAGGGCTAACGGGAGCCTCATCCCTGCGGCAGGGGGCTGCCTGACCCCGGGGAAGCGCAGCTATCGACCCGCCGCCGGTGTTGGTCTTTCATTAACCGATTTCCTGGGATCTGCCCTCTTTTCCGCCCCAGGGCCGGCCCCGCTTGCGCAGCGTGTGTGCCCCCCCCCCCCCCCCCCTTCCCCAAACCCACCCTCGGCACGGCCCCTCTGGCACGGCCACGGTGGGAGGGGTTGGCCACGGCTACTGCGGCAGACTGGGGGGACACCAGGTCACCCCAGCCTCACGTCCTGTGGGAAGTGCTGCCCAGGACCCGGCAGGGAAGCAGATCTCCAGCCCGGGGCAGGGAAGCTGCTCGGGCCTGGCAGCCGAACATGGCTGTGGCAGGAAGGGACCCCCCCCCAAAAGGCTCTCCCCCACCGTGGGACAGGGTGATTTGGGGTGTCGGAATGGAGCCTCAGGGTGCTGACCGGGGGTCACCCCCTTCTGCATGGGGGACCTCCAGGGTCACATAATGGGCCTGGAGGCAGAGGGGGAGCCCAGCACGTCAGCCTCAAGGGGTTTGGGGGGTCAGGCTGGCTGAGACCGAGCCCCTGCTTCCAGCTGGGGCACCACAGCGGGGCCGAGGTCTCCATCCTGGAGTGTTAGAACCTTAAACGCTTTTCTTGCGAACACTCAGGTCAGACACAGCAGTGAAGCAGTGATTTATTGAATGCTTTTGCAAAAACGGGTGTCCTAGTGAGTAAACACACCCAATGACTACAGAGTTCTTCCCTTTATTCCCTCTCCCCAACTGCAAAGTCCCTCCCTTGTTTCCCAGCGGTTGGGTACTCCAAGGTGCACAATCTAACATCCCATGTGAAGTCCTGCCCCTGTCTGCATCTCCCACTACTCTGGTCTGAGAGCCCATTCCCCTTATTTGCTACGCCCCCCGTTATGGTTTCTGCGCATTGCTGAAATTGGTTTGACCTGTAACCACTAACCCAGATCCTGACAGAGTTTCCCGCCTTGCCATTGTGTTCTGACAGTTACGTTCAGTTAATGGCCGACTGCAAACGCAGTCTCTTAATACTTTTCACAATTCCCCCTTTCTGTTTGAATATCTCTCCTTTTTGCATTAATTTTAAGGTGCTGTTCCCTTTTCAAATGCCAAGGTAAACGGAATGGCCAACTGGACAATCGCACACGTGCCTTTCCAATTTGGAGGAAGCGTAGGTCTCAAGACTCTCCCTCCACAATACCACCACAGGTCCGCTCTGGGGATACTCAGAGCTGAGTAATTACCTGCTTCCTCCTCAGCCACATTTAGCAATTCCGTGCACATCTCCAGTTGTCCAAGATCTTTGGTAGCACTCGCACCCTTCCGTGAGAGACAAGCTGTATGGTTACCAGCTGCAGAGGAGAAGGTGGGGGGTACCTTGATATCCTTCTTCCGTAGTGCAGGGAACAGCAGTGAAAGGGACTTACAGGCTTCGTTTCCCCACGCAGTCCTTTCCTGGTACAATGCTATCATACACCTCATTCCTTGTGCATCTTTACTCCATCCTAAAGGAAAAGGGACTACCTGTGCTGTAGGTCGTCCCGAAGCACATGCATCGCAATTACTTCTATTTAAACTTTTCACTCTGTATTTGACCAATTCTACCCTGGTATTTGTACCTCCGTACCCTGTTTCTGTTTCAGACGTCCGCTTCAAATCTTTCCCCTTTTCTACCTTAGGATTATTTGGTGGAGTTCCTTCTACTGATGGAGGAATGGTAGCGTCTACAGTTTGGGTATGTTCATTTCTCTTTGGCTCCCAAACTACAATTCTAAGTCTAGCAAGTGGATCTTTTCCTGGCACATCTGCCCCTAGGCCGTAAGTCTGGCTTACTTCCCCATCAGCATTTGTAATGGTAAGTATTATGGGATTGCATTCTAAATCCTTACAGTCAGGGTCTATGTGACCTTTAAACATTGCAATTTTACTTTTCAGAGATTTTCCCCGAGCGTTGGGTGAGACCCAGCCGTTAAAGGCAGTGGTAAACCAAACATCACTCCACCCGGGACAAGGCGCTCCCCAGTATGGTTGCAGATAATACTCTGGGCATAAGTATTTATCGTGACTGCTTAACTTCCTTTGCTCTTTGAGATCTCCACACTCGAGCACTTGACAGGCGTCAAATTGGACAGCTTGTGGATTCTGTGCCTTAGTAATATTTATCTGCAACTTCACTGGGTATCCCAGTAATCCTCTCATTTGCTCAACATAGGCTTCTTGTTCCAAACTTTTTCCTTGAACTCCTAATAGATAAAAGTTCATTATCACTGTGATCTTCCACATTTTTTCGTTTTTTGCTAGTCAGCCTCCTCCCTTGCTCTTTTATCCCCAAAACCTACGTTTTCAGCACAGCAAATACAAGATAATCTTATAAAGGTTCTTATAAATGTTTGGAAGCAGGAGTGTATGCTTATTGTCTCTTTATCTTAATATAGAAATGGTTCTCAGGTGATTGTACACGCTACTGCCAGTCTTCAGATGGGAGTTCCACTGGTCCTTTTATCCTTTTATAGTGTGTCCAACCTTTTTTTGGCAGTCCTTACAGCAGTTTCAGTGGTCAACAGTACATGAAACGGGCCGTCCCATACAGGCTGTAATTTAAAGTCCTTCCATGACTTGGTCAGCGTCCAGTCCCCTGGTTGAATGGTATGAATTGCGAATTCCAAGGGTGGCGTTTAAGCGTGGAGTCCTTTGTTTCTGAGAAAAGACAAGGAAGAATACAGCTCCAGTATATGATTCTTTAGGAAGATATCTTTAGTTTCAAACTGCAGGATCTCACCTACCTTACCCACATTAGGGGGACCAAATAACATTTCATATGGCTCAAAAGGCGTATTCGGAGGCTGTATACATAGTTCCTTCACTTCCTTCTAATAGTTGTAAAGCCTGGTTCAGGGCATTTAATTCACATGTTCAGGTTGACCAAGTATTTGGTAGTCACCCTGCTTCCCTTATACTGTGATCGCTTCCATCGGCAACTGCATAACCGTTGTGCCTTTTCCGCTGTATGACACGGGAAGAGCCACCAATGACTAGGTGGAAGCCAGCATTTGATGATATATCTCTTAGATCAGGATATACCTTTGCTTGGTACTCTACTATGCCAAGGCAATTGTGTTCAAGATTCTGACTATCTGCTTCCCCTTTCCACAAAAAGGTGGCTGGATTGAGACACAAACCAGCAGTTAAGACCAGATCATCTTTTCTCATTTACACAGCTTCGTATTTCACAATCCTGGAATCAGTAAGCCATCTCCCTGCTTCTCAGTTAAGGTTTTCACTTGATGTGGAGTGCTTACCACAAGTGCTCCTCCAGAGGTTAGCTTTTTACTTTTCTCTATCAAAAGGGCAGTAGCTGCAACTGTTTGTACACACACTGCCATCCTCGAGAGACCAGATCAAATAATTCAGAAAGATAGGCCACGGGCTGCCATTTGCCTCCCCAGTTCCAAGTCCATGGCCTCCAGAGCCATTCCCCTGCGGCAAACAGATGAAAGGGTTTGTCTAGGGACAGTAAAGCTAACATGGGAGCAGTTATCAAGCTTTGGTTTAGCTTTTGCGCTAGTTCTTATAACACATCAGGTGGTTCTTCTAATAATTTTAAGCACAACCCTTTTGTCTTTTGTGCACATGACTCAATCCCAGGTGACAGTAACCTGTCAGCCCCAGGAACTTTCTCAGCTCCTTTTTAGTCCTTGGGAGAGGTAATCCTACTATTCTTTTTATTCTGTGTTTATATTTCACTTTCCTTCGCTGATCGAATGTTCCAGGAATTTGTCGTGGTTTAAGCCCAGCCGGTAACTCAGAACCACGCAGCTGCTCACTCACTCCTCCCCTTCTTCCCCCTCCCGACTCCTGGCAGGATGGGGAGGAGAACTGAAAGAATGTGAATCCCATGGGTTGCGATAAGAATAGTCCAGTAACTAAGGTATAACACAAACCACTACTGCTACCACCAATAATAATAACGATAAGGGAAATAACAAGGGGAGAGAATAAAAAACTAAAAGGGGAGAAGGAAAAGAAACCAATAAACAGCAGTGATGCACAATGCAATTGCTCACCTCCCACTGACCAATACCTAGCCTGACCTGAGCAGCGATCAGTCCCTTCCAGGTAACTCTCCCCAGTTTATATACTGGGCATGACGTGCTGTGGTATGGACTACCTCTTTGGCTAGTTTGGGTCAGGTGTTCTGTCTCTGCTTCCTCCCGGCTTCTTGTGCCCCTCCTCACTGGCGGAGCGTGAGAGACTGAAAAGTCCTTGATTGGAGTGAGCATTACTCAGCAACAACTAAAACATCGGTGTGCTATCAGCACTGTTTTCAGACTAACACCAGAACACAGCACTGCAGCAGCTACTAAGAAGAATAATAACTGTTACAGCTGAAACCAGGACAGTATTTGACCTCTTTTTCTACATACTGCAATTTGTTCTCGATACTCTTAGGTCTTGTTCTCCCAGAGAGTTTAGTAATGCATTTGTTCTGCTACTGCCTCTTTTTCCCTGAAATGAACAAATCATCCACATACTGCAACAGGGTGGGGGTGGTTTGAAGTTTTCTAATACTTGTTCTAACACCTGCACAAATAAATTTGGTGACTCTAAATCCCTGCGGCAATACCATCCATGTAAATTGCTGTTTACGCCCCATGTAGGGGTCTTCCCATTCCAATGCAAACAAGTCTCGGCCTTCTGGATCCAACAGACATGTCAAAAAGGCATCCTTCAGATCCACCACACTGAACCATTCATGTTCATGATATTTTGCTCATCAAGGTATAAGGATTGGGGACCACTGGATGCCAGACTTGGACTATTTGGTCCAGTTTTCTCAAATCCTGGACCAAACGATGTGACCTGTCACATTTTTACAGGTAAAAAGGGGACACACAGGGTTCCAACAGCCCATCTTTGATCAAAGCTTCTATGACCAGCTGAAGCCCTTTGTGTCCTTCCAGTAGGATAGGATATTGCTTTTGGTTTACCACGGCACCTTCCCTTTTCAACCTGATTTTTAAAGAGGGTATGTTCAATCTCTCCCTATTTCCTTCTTTCACCCAAACTACCGGATCCATTTCCTTTTCATCTTTTTCTGTCAATGGGACCATAACCATAGTCCTAATTGTACAATCTAATCTCTCCCTAATAGATTCTCCATGGCTCGGGAATATATAAAAATTTCCCTTTAGTTGTTTCATTTCCTAATTTTAACATGGTGTTTTCAAACACAGGGACTGAGGATCCTTCTCCTTTTAGTCCCAAGACTATCAATTTTTGATCAGACAGTTTCAATCCTTGGGGTATAAAGTTTAATGACGTTTGAGCAGCTCCTGTATCAACTAAAAAACCCCACTTGCTCATCCTGAAGAAAGTCCCACTTTCAAATTTACCAAGGGTTCTTGGTGGGACTTAAAGTTAAGAAACTCCTGACTCCCCCATTCAGTATCTTCAAAGGTCATCAACAGGATTACCTGCTCCTCCTTCTCATGACTGGGACATTCACATTTAAAATGCCCACTTCTCCCACACAGGAAGCAACATGCTGATGGCTGGGCAACCTATGGTGATTGCGAAGGTCTTCCCTGTCCCCTACTAAGAGGAGGAAGCATTACACTCCTCATACCTCTTCCCCTTGTCCATGTTCCTTGACCCCTCTGAACCATTGGTTCTAATTTGCTTTTCCTCTACTTGATTCACTGCGGACATCATCATTTTTGCTTTTTGCTTTTGTTTCTCCTCCCCTTGCTTTACAAAAACTTTTTGGGCTTCCCTTAGTAATTCCTCTAAGGGTCTTTCACTTCACCTGCCTATTTTCCTAACATTTGGCAAAGCCTTAATTACAAAATGGACTTTCAGCAGACCCTGGGCTACAGCGGCTTCAGGATTCATTCCTGAATACTTCCTCATTTGATCCCTCAATCGCTGCAAGAACACTGGGGGGTTTCATCTTTGTCTTGTTCTGTTTCAAAAGCCTTTGCAAAATTCAGAGATTTTGGGACCAACTCTTTTCATTCTTTTATACTTTGGATTATTAAGTCTCTTAAATCTCTCGTATCAGCCTGGTGGGCTGGGTTGTTATTATTATCCCAATTTGGGTCCACATGGGGAAACTTGTGTTCTGCTGGTATAACTCCTTGACCAGGCAGGTGCCTTCTTTCCCACTCCATCACAGCTGCCCTTCGAATCATTCCCCTTTCCTCTCCCATAAATAAGATATTCGTTACAGACACCATTTCCTCCCAAGAATAAAAGTTGGGTCTCCAAACCTGACCTAATTGCTCAGCTAACCCTACAGGGTCTTCTATTAAAGGTCTCATTTCTTTTTATAACATTTCTAACGTCAGTGCTGGTGAGCGGGGCGCTCACGTACCCTACTTGTCCTGCACTCAGCGGAACCTCCCACAGGACACAGAAGCTCTCAGTGATTCCCCCTTTCTTGGGGCATTCTTTTCCCATTGGCATAGGAAAGTCTAGGAGATATTCCTTACATTGGTCCAGTTCTTTAGTTAAGTTAGAATATTCAATCCGAGGCAGGGCACTGGCTGTAGTCCCCTGATGAGTTAACTGATCATCCTCACGGGAGAGAGGATTGAATAAAGCCAGTTTCATCAGGGTTTTCTGGAGGGGGACGAGAGATGAGAGGGGCAAACATTTCAATGGATCCCAGGCTTTGGACTTCCCAGGATCTTCTTCAGGTTTTTCACTGATTGTTTTCAAAGGAAGTAAGTGAGTTGCAGGGTTTCCTATTCAGCATGCAGCATAATAATTCCTGCAAAAAGGGTTTCTTACTATTTATTCACAGATTTAAAGTTTGACATACCCAAGCTTCATCTGCTCCATACTTTGGCCAGAAAATGGGCAGTGGTTCAATACTCTCTTTTGTCCAAACACAACTACAATACCGTATTATCTTTTTATTGCACTTCCCTCTTGTAGAGGACTTCTCTTTCCAAGATTTTAACATCCCCCCTAAGGGACTATCTGGAGGAATCTTATTCTCAGGATGATTCTTCTCATCCTCTCTTTTCCTTAGGCCTACTATTCTTATTCTCCATTCTATTTCCCAAGACTTCCTTTCAACAAGTCCTGATGCTCTGTCCTTCTTCGGCTGTATCACTTGATATAAGGAAAACAAGTGCCTGGAAAACATAGGGTTAAAATACTTTTAACTTAACTTAGGTCTAAGATAGAGAATAAGGTTTGTGTTGTAAGTCTGTGGTGCGATAATAGAATTTACTAGTCTTACTAACAAGAGTGAATTATTTCTTTTTATCCTTCTAATGAGCGAATTCTTTCTTACCATCTTTCTAATTGATCAGTTAGTTTGGAGACAGTGACTCCCGAACACCTGCTAGCTTGGGATAGCCCTTGTCTGCCCATCCTGTCCTGCTTGCAATAAATTTTCTACGAAGGTCACACTGCTCTAAATCTTTGACAGCTCTCAGAAACTTGCAGATACGGCTGGTTTCAGCTAATTGTGATTACTGAGGCATCCAACTGTGCCAAAGGTGAAAAGTGCACAGTGAGGAAGACTGCTTACTTCATCTTGAAGACCCCTGCCCACGACCATCAGAGGGCAGTGCACAAGCGCCAAAAGGGAGGAGACTTATGATAATGAGTACCTAAACCAACTGTAATATCCCCACCGCTCTCTCGGGAACCTAATGAATACGCATGTTTGTGCATAATAAATATCTGCTTGCTTAACCCCTCCGTGTGCAAGGTAGGAGGAGCGATCTCTCTTGCACCCGGAGCCGTAAGAAACATACCTGCTTTGTAACTCTCCTTGAGTTGTAGAGTCTGATTCCGTGCTTCACCCTTGCGGGATAACAGAAATGCGGATGGGCACTCCACACTCGCTTCGTACTCATTTGCACATCTCAAACGCACTCACTCAAGTCTCTCAGAGTGCCCAAACCCCCAAGGTAACGCTTTAACACCCCATTTTCTTACCTTGGTCTATGCACGGAGTTGCCTGGTCACTGATAGAAGGAAAACCTACTTTTTTTCCTTCTCTGTTTTCCCCCTCTGATTCACTGGGTCCACCTTACACAAACGGTCTCAGGTCAGCGGCTGACGGAACCAGCGTCGACGCCGCACGAGGCCACTGCCATCAACGGGACGCACCTCCCCGTCCTTGGGCAGCAGAGGTGCCCTCGACGACGAGGACTTCACCGCGGACAAGCCCCATCTGTCAGAACTCAAAACACTTTTGGAACACCGAGGTCAGACGCACCGCTTACAGCGAAGCTGCGCTTTATTAAACCCGTTAACAAGAAAGGGCGTTGCGGTGAGCAAACACACCCAACGCCTACAAACTCCTTCCCTTTATCCCGCCAAGTCCCTCCCTTGTTTCCCACTGGATGGGCACGCTGAGGTTAAAGCCTATCCGGGGCACCTGCGCATTCCACGTGAAGTCCCGCCCCTGCCCGCGTCTCCCACTACTCCGAGCGCAGATCCCACTCCCCGTATGTGTACGTGCAGAGGTCTCTGTGCTGCGGCGTCTGCACGTTGCTGGACCCGTTATGAGGTGTAACCACTACCCCGGCTCTTGACAGAGTTTCCCGCCTTAACCGCCATCTTGTTACCGTGCTCCGACAGTCACGCTCGTTTAATGGCCGACTGCAGAACCAGTATGTTAGCACTTTACACAGGGGCAGGGCTGGGTGCAGGCGGTGCTCGGCCCCCGGGGTTGCCGCCGGTGCCGGTAGAGGAGCGGGAGGGCGATTGGGGGGGGAGAGGGGGAAGGAGGAGCGCTTTCTGCTGCCGCCGGTGGAGGGCGCTGCCGGCAGCGCTCCCGCAGCCGACCCGGAAGCGCTCTCGCGCCGCCCGCCCGTTTCCCTCCCTCCTTCCCCCTCCCCTCCGCCGAGCGCGGTGACGTCACCCACCGCCGCCACGACGTCATCGTGTCGCGGGACGTCGCCTCGCCCGTGAGTTTCCCCGGGGAGGCGGCTCCGTGACCGGGGGGGGGGGGGTGTTGCCATGGCAGCGCGCGGCCGTTCGATCCCGGTGAACCGGGGGGGTGCCCCCGCCGTATGCCATGTCCGTGCCAGGGGGGAGAGGCGGGAAAACACCGCTGCTTCCCGGGGTGTGAAACACGAGATTGGGATGGGAGCAGCGGCGGGGTGGGGGCTGAGGCCGCGGGTGTCGCGTCGGGTCTGGGCTCCATGGCCAGCTTCTGCCACCGCCGCCCGCCGGAGACCTGTCACATCAACTGGCAGCACCACCCGCTGCTCTCCCACCCCTTCGGGTGTCATAGGATGGGGCCTCGGGCACCTCTCCCTCTGTTTCGGATCCAGGTCCTGCACCCGTGCTCCTGGGAGCCGGATCTCCCCTGTGGAGCAGCGGCTACAGCAGTGGGATGGTGCCATGGGCGGGCATGGGCTCGAGTCCCTGCCTGCGCTCTGAGAGCCTCGGGAAATCCCTCACCTCACGCGGCGTTCCCGATGCCCCTTGGCTGTGCCAGGGCTGGCGATGGCTGTGGGGTGTGCTGCGGCTCCATGACACTCACCGCGGCACCGTGGTGGCACCTAATGATGGGGGGGTAACGATGCCCAGAACCGTGGCACCACAACGGGTGCCTGCACCAGAGCATCCCAGTGCTACCGGGGAGGGAGGGAGGGAGGGAGGGAGGAAGGGTTGGGATCCTGCCAGCTCCCACATGGCCCGGCCCTTCTCACCAGCCAGATTCCAACCCATGTTCTATGAACAAGGAGTTTGGCGGAGCGCTCCAGGGTTGATGTGGGATACAGGGAGCTCTCCCGGTAGCCCCATCCTCGAGGCGCTGTGCCGGGGTGCTCGGGCGGGTTGGGGCACCTCGAGAGACAGACGGGTGAGGCGTGGAACCGGGGCTGGAGGAGTTTGTCCGGGCTCTGTCCAGGTGGGTTTTCGGGAGCCCCGGGAGCGAGCCCCCGTGTCCCTGTGGCGCACGGTGAGGCCGCACCGGGGCAGTTCCCGGCAGCGGCACTTCGCGGTCCCCCCCCCCGCGCTCGGTGCCGGGGCCCTCTTGGCGTGGACTACAAATCCCAGCAGCGCTGCGTGTGCAGCGGCGGGGAAGCTTCGCCGTAAACAGAACGAATCCGGGCCAGAGCCGGGGTCGGCGCCTTCCTCTCCCCTAAAATAACTCGGGGGAGGAGGAGGAGAAGGAGAAGGAGGAGGAGGAGAAGAAGAAGGAGGAGGGATACAGACACAGCGGGGCCTCTCCCTGTGCGGCCGAGCTTCCCCTCTCGGCGCTTCCCCGCTCACCGGCTCCTCTCTCTCGCTCTGCCAGGGCCCCAGAGCAGCCATTTGGAGGAAGTCGGGGACGAGCGGAGCCCGCGACCGTGGCGGAAGGCGGAGGGGAAGCAGGGCCGCCGCCCCGCGCCCTCCCCTGCGCTCATGTCCTCTCCCCTCGCCGGGCGGCCCCGAGGGGAGCCATGTCTGCAGGGGGAGCGCCCCAGGTACGTGGAGAAAGGGAGTAACGGGTTCCTCGCCATCCCGGTGGAACGGCTGCTGGAGCGCGGCCCCTTCCAACCGTGCCAGAGCAGAGTCAGGGTAGCCAGAGGGATCCCAGCTCCTCATCCATTTTGGGGGGGGGGGGTGTGAATTTAGGGGGTTCCCCGGGGGGTGGGAGCTCTCCCTGTGCTTTTCTCCCCGAGTTGCCGAACAAACCCCTCACAAGAGTTTTATTTTCTTCTAAATTGGCGCTTCTTAAAGTCACGGCAGTCGTCAGAGCGCGGCGGGTGCCGCGTCTCCTGCCATCTGCTCCCCTCGCGCTCCTGCCAAGCTGCGGAGGAGTTCCGAAGGAAGAGGGGAGGAATCCTGGGGGGGGGGGTGGTGAAGACGGGTGGATTGGGTGTATTGCTTCCCGGGAAGAGCCAATTTGGATCTGTATAGGGGTTCCCTCCCCAGGTACAGACCCTGGCTGGACTGGCTGATCCCATGAAAGGATCCTGTTGGATGGGGCGGGGTGGGGTTTGTGAATCCAGGGTGCCAGGAGAACACTTCAGGGGTGATCCTGCTGGGTCAGGATCCCCCCTCCTCCATTAGCTCTCAAATTCAGGTTCAAGGGGTGCCAGGGCTTTTGTTGAAAGTGGTGTGGCGTGCCCGTTGCCTCACTGTGGGGCTGGTGGTGGTTTGTGGGCACTGATCCAAAAGCCCAGTCTGGAAGGGAATTCTTGAAGCGGGAAAAGACTTTCAAGATTGGGGTCAACCATTAAACTGGCACTGCCAAGGCCATGTCCCCAGATGCCACATCTACACATCTGAAATCCCTTGAGAGGTGGTGACTCCACCGCTGCCCTGGGCAGCCCGTTCCAGTGCTTGACAAAACTTTTGGTGAACAGATTTTTCCCAATATCCAATCTAAACGTCCCTTGGAGCAGCTTGAGGCCGTTTCCTCTTGTCCTATCACTTGTTACTTGGGAGAAGAGACTGACCCCCACCTCACTACAACCTCCTTTCACGCAGTTGTAGAGAGCGGTAAGGGCTCCCCTGAGCCTTCTCTTCTAAACAACCCCAGGTCCTTCAGCCGCTTCTCACAAGACTCATGCTCCAGACCCTTCACCAGCTTCACTGACCTTTTCTGGACTGGCTGGAGCACCTCAGTGTCTCTCTTACCCTGAGGGCCCCAGAACTGAACGCAGGATTCGAGGTGTGGCGTCACCAGTGCCGAGCACAGGGGAATGGTCCCTGCCCTCATCCCACCAGCCAAAAAACCCAGAGAAACAGCCCCAAACCCACAATGGGGGCGTGCTGAAACCCTTCTCCTCTCTCCGTCACCAGCCTCCCCACGCCCTGAACTTGCTGCCATACCCCCGGCTGAGCGAGGTGCCAAGAGCCGGACACGAGCTGGATGCTGTCGGCACCGAGATCCCGTCCGACCCCTGCACAGGTGATACAGGGTTGTGGGTGCCCTTGGGTGTTCTCCAGTCTATCCTGCAGGAACCCTGCTTCCAACTGACTGCTCCTCTTAACCGGGGGGGGAGGGGGGGATTTAGGAGGGGTGTATGTAAACGTGCGCAGATGTGGCACCCCTGGGAGGAATCCACACCCCGAGGCAGCTCCTTCACCCGCTCTGCCCCCACCCCGAGCGGCGCTGCTCAAGATGGAGCCTCTTCTTGGGAGGCCCAGCCTGGAATTAAGCGCATTTTTGCGGTAGCCTTTGAAATCCGATCGGAAAAGCGTTACGCCGGATCTGCAGTTACCCGGTGAGTGCCGTCTTCCAAGGAATGGCGCTCTTTCCCGCCTTCTGCCTTGCCAGGAGGAGGGAGCCAGGTGCTGGTATTTTCTTTTATCTTTTAATTACACTCCAGGCAGCAGAAGCTTAAAATAGATGAAAGCGATGCCCCCCGGCCTCGTTAATTTTAGCTTCTTCCTGACCACGTCTGTGCCCAGCGCGCACGTTCCGCAGTGTGCTGGTTCCCGGTGACCGGCTCTTATCCCTCCAAACAGGCTACAGGTTCTTCAAGCCCGGCGGGTTGTTTGGCATCAAGCAGTCGGAGGAGCCGTACACTGAAGGGCAGCAGATGCAGGAGGACAGCAAGATCCTCGTGAGCCCGTGCGCGGGTGAGTGCACCCTGTGACCCGGTGGCGACTGCGGCACCGCATGGAAACTGCCCTGGGTGGGTGAGGGAATATCCTCTTGTGGGCAGAGGCTCTTCAAGGCCAGTTTGCCCAGGGCCATTTTGGCCCAGTCTGCAGCCCTTTGGGGCCAGTATGCGGCCATTTCTTACCAATTTGGGGCCAGCATCTGGCTATTTGGGGCCAGTTTGCAGCCATTTCTGACCAGTTTGCAGTCTTTTTAGGTCAGCTTTCAGCCATTTAGGGCCAATTTGCAGCCATTTTGGGCCAGTCTGTGGCCATTTGGGACAGTTTGCCAGCATCTGGGGGCAGTTTGCAGCCATATGGGGCCAGTTTGCCAGCATCTGGGGGCAGTTTGCGGCCATTTGGGGCCAGTATGCAGCCAGTTTGCAGCCATTTTGGGCCAGTTTGCAGCCATTTTTTTACCAGTTTGTGGCCACTTGGGGCCAGTATGTAGCCATTTTTTGACCAGTGTGGTGCCAGTATGCCGCCGGTTTTGACCAGTTTGCAAATACCTTGGGCCAGAATGAGGCCATTCTGGGCCATTTATGGCCTTTTGAGGCCAGTTGGCAGCTATCTGGGGCCACTTAATGGCAAGTCCTTGCTGTGCTACTGCTGCCAGCACCACTATAGGCAAGGTAGGGGTGGAGCGGGCTCTGAGAATGGCTCTGATCCTTCAGAGCATTACAGCCCGCAATGGTTCAGGTCAGGCAGTGCTGTGAGGAGCCGGGAGTCACACTTGGTGATCCTGGTGGGTCCCAACGCGAGATGTTCTGTGATCCCGTGAAAGCCTGAAATTAACATCCCAAATCTCTTTGCAACCCATCCAGTTGAGCCCGGCCGAGTGAACAAAGTCGAGCAGCCCGAGGAGAAGCCTGGGGTAGCTGCTGGTGCCCTGGAGCTGTACCCGGCCACCACCAGCAGCTCCAGCCGCTGGTTCCACGCTGGGCAGCGCGCGCCAGAGCGCGCCGGCACGGAGCGAGACGGTGCCGCCAACCTCAGTCCGCTCTCTACCCGGGTGGCCTGCTGGGTGCCGCAGCTCGGTGCCGGCCCCTTCCGCTGCGCCCAGTGCGGGAAGGGGTTCCGCCAGAAGCAAAGCCTCATCACGCACGAGAGGATACACACCGGGGAGAAGCCGTACCGGTGCGGGGACTGCGGGAAGAGCTTCAGCCAGCGCCCCAACCTCCTGACCCACCGCCGCGTGCACACCGGGGAGCGCCCCTTCCCCTGCACGCAGTGCGGCAAGAGCTTCAGCCAGAAGGCAAACCTCCTGGCGCACCAGCGCATCCACGCCGCCGGGGACAAGGCGCTAGCAGGGGGCGAGCAGGAGGATGGTGGTTCCGGCAAGCCGAAGCTGCGATCCCAAGGGAGGAGTTACCAGGAGGACACCCCCTTCGTCTGCCCCGAGTGTGGGAAGAGCTTTCGTCAGAAGCCCAACCTCATCACCCACCGACGCATCCACACCGGCGAGAGGCCCTTCACCTGCTTCCTCTGCGGCAGGAGCTTCAACCAGAAGACCAACCTGGTGACCCACTACCGCGTCCACACCGGAGAGCGCCCTTTCGCCTGCACCCAGTGCGGCAAGCGCTTCACCCAGAAAACCAACCTGGTGACGCACCAGAGTACCCACACTGACCTCCGCCCCTTCCCCTGCGGGCAGTGCCAGAAGTGCTTCAAGGACAAGGTCTCCCTCAAAGCCCACCAGAAGACACACGCCCCACGCCAGCGGCGCTGCCCAGGCCGCAGTCCCGCTGTTGGGCTGCCCTATGGGGCTGCACCCACCCTGCTGCAGCCTGGGGGGCCCGAGCAAGAGCCCCCCTTCAGCTCTGTGCCGCCGCTACCCATTCAGAAGATGCCCGAGGGCCAGGAGCTGTACTCCTGCACAGAGAAGAGCTTTCCCCCAAAGGAGCCACTCCTGCCACCGCAGCACGCTGCTGCCCTGGGTGAGCAGACCTTCCCCTGTGTCCAGTGTGGGGAGGGCTTCTGCCAGAAGGTGGCTCTCCTCAGGCCGCAGCACGGTCCCACCCCTGAGGCTCCTCCCGGTGCTGGCGCGGCAGCCTTCACCCATGGCCCGCACCTCCTGGGGCCGCTGGGCGTGCAGCCGGTCCTTGGCGAGGCGACCACCACGGTCCCCCCGGCCCCTGGGGCAGAGAAGCCCTTCATCTGTAACCAGTGCGGCAACAGCTTTGGTCTCTGGCTGTCCCTCGTGGCCCACCAGAAGAGCCACACCGGGCAGAAGTGCTACCCATGCCCTGAGCACGAGAAGAGCTCTGGCGATGAGCTCTCCCCCAAAGCTCTCCAGGACAAGCAGGTGGAGGGGAGGGCCTGGCTGTGCCCCGAGTGCGGCAGAAGCTTCCCCCAGTACGAGCGGTTGGTGAAGCACCGGCAGAACCACCGTGGCAGAGGGCCCTACCGCTGCGACGTCTGCGGCAAGAGGTTTAGCCTCAAGACCAACCTGGTGACCCACCAGCGCATCCACACCGGTGAGCGGCCCTTCACCTGCGGCGTCTGCGGCCGCCGCTTCAACCAGAAAGGCAACCTGGTGACCCACTACCGCACCCACACCGGGGAGCGCCCCTTTGCCTGCACCCAGTGCGGCAAGCGCTTCGCCCAGAAGCCCAACCTCATAGCCCACCAGAAGACCCACACGGGTCGGCAGCCCTTCACCTGCCTCGAGTGTCCCAAGCGCTTCAAGAGCAAGCTGTCCCTGCGGGTGCATCAGCGGGTGCATGTGGCCGAGCGGCCCCAGGGCGAGCCAGGCCAACCCCCCGCACCGCAGAGCCACGCTGGCAGCCCCTACCCCTGCTCGCTTTGTGGGGAGAGCTTCGAGGAGCATGGGGAGCTGCAGCTGCACCGTCAGGGCCACGCTGGGGAGCGGCCCCACGCCTGCGCTGAGTGCGGGAAGCGCTTCCGCCAGAAGGTGAACTTGGCTGTTCACCAGAGGACCCACACCGGGGAGAGACCGTTCCGCTGCGCCGAGTGCGGCAAGGGCTTCAGCCAGAAGGCTCACCTGCTCCGGCACCGCAGGACACATGCCGGTGCCATTCCACCTTCCTGCTGCGAGGGCACCTGTCCGGCACACCAGGACGAGCCGGACGGCAGTGGCACTCCCCTGGGAAAAGGCTCGGAGCCCCCAGGCCTGCTGCTGCCCCCCTGCTCCCGTGGAGCTGCTCATGGATCTCTGCCTCGGGATGGGCTCCGGCCGGGAGCACAGCCCCCCAACAGACCCGAGAGCCCCTCAGGTGCAGCCGACATCCTCCTGCAGCTGATGCAGGAAGAGCAGCAGCACCTTGTGCCTGGCTCCCACCCCCCGCAGGAGGGACCTCCGGGGACCTGTAAGTGCACCGAGAGCGGGGAGGGCTTGAGCCCGAAGCCGCCGAGCCTGCTGCCGCAGTGCTGCTGCGCCGACTGCCTCAGCCAGCGGCAGCTGCTCCTCAAGCCGCAGCCCGAGTGCCGAGCGGAGCTCTGGTGCAAGTACGGCGGCTGCGCCAGGAGCTTTGAGGAGAAACGTGTCCTGAGAGTGCCTGAGAGAGCGCACGGCGAAGAGAAGCCCTCGCCGTGCCCCAGCTGCTTGTAACGCCGGTGCGGGCTTCCCAGACCCGCCTCTGGCGAGAGCCTGCATCACCTTGCTCCTGCACTAAAAGACACTGAAGCTGAAGAGGCGGCAGCTTGCGCTCGCCAAATGAGGACAGTGCCGAGGGAGAGCTGCTGGCCGGGACTCGTGGTGCCTGCCAGGACACACAGGTGGTGGCAGCTCAGGAGGCTCCACGGCCCCGGTGCAGGACTCGGGAAGCAGGACTTGGATGTGCCACAGGAGCTTCTGTCTGTTGAACGTACCAAATCTGTAGAGGGGACGGAGCTGAGGAGCAGAGACAGAAGCCCGGATCTGCGGCGCCAGCTCCTGCTGTGGCTGCACAGACCGTTGTGAATGGGAAGAGCTCGGGATCTGGGATCCGGCAGCTTAAAAAACCGCTTCTGCCAGGCAGTGGCACATCTGCCTGCTCCTGCCTCCATCTCAGCTGGGTGATGCATGGACCCAGAGACGCTGTGGGGCAGGTAGGGGCCTCCACGGGTCAAGAGCTTCTCCCAGAACCCCCTGTCCCTCTTTTCCAGAGTGGATGTCACTCCACAAGGATGAGTCTGGGATGGAGAGCTGCGACCCACTGGCCTGGCCAGAGCGGGACTGGGACTCAACCGGGACTTCCTGTTGATAGGCAGCACAATCCAGCCTGGGGCTACCCCAGGGGTGGCAGGAGGAGCCAGGAAAATGGGAAACAGCTGGGAGAACGGCCTGGAAGCATCTCAGCTCACCTCTGCTTCCAAAAGGGACCTGGAGAAACTTCTCCTCTGAGGTCGGAGGGGCACAGGGGAAGACGGGGGGGGGTGGGAAAGGGAGGGTGGTGGGTGCTTATGCTTCTCTGCTTGCTCTGTGGGTAATCGTTCTGCCTCGCGCCTCTTTCTGGTACTCACTTCACTCCTGAACAGGTAACACAGACACGCCAGCGGAGCTGCAGCGGCTGTTGGTCTTGCTGGAGCTGTTGTAGTGGCACTGGTGGCGGTGTCTGCCCCTTTTCCTGCTAGCAGCTGGGGGGCTGCAGGAGGTACAGGTTTCCTCACCGGGGCTCATCGGGCATCTCCGCTTCCCCCTCAGTGCGGCAGAGCCATGGAGCTGCCTGGTCGGGGCAGAAACAGGAACCATGTGCTCGAAAGATGTCCTGATCCAAAAGGGGAAAAAAGAACTTTGCCTGCTGCCGGAAGGAAACCGGTGTCCCCCTGTGCCCTGGGCAAAGACCTTCCTTAAAAACACGGGGGATGGTGTTACCAGTGTCCAGTTGGTGCAGCACCGTGCACATCTTTGGCGTGCATCCAAAGGGATGCAGCGTGCAGCTTTGCCACCCACCGGGGCCAAGGGGACACCAGGACACAGGTCACGACCAGAGCCTCGCCACCCCCCTTCACTCTCGCTCCGCTCCAGCTGCGTTTCAGGTCCTTGCAATTCTATTTTTTTGAGGTTATTTAAAATAAAAGCTTTCTCACAGCAGGCTCCTGGCTCCTCTGTCCCGGGAAGCAGTGGCACTGCTCTGCCCTGAGCAGAAGTGCAGCCTGCGCTCCATCACCAGCTGGCCCCAGTGCTTCCACCCCACGGCTGATTGCTCCTCTCATCTTGCAGCAGTTTAGTTTATGGCTGCTGGCTGAGGTGCTTGCCAAAGTACTCTGGACTTCAGCATCCCCAAAATAGATCCTAAAAGGGAGAACGTATGGGGCTGGCGGCAAGTCTGGTGCTTTGTGGCTTGGTTTGGGGTCTGGGGACCCTTATCAGAAACAACCTGGCTGCTCCAGGGTCCTTCCTCTGCCAGAATCGTTTCTTGGCTGAGGCCCAGGACCAGCCCTGGGGCTGGTGTTCCTTCCTCCTACCGTGGGCTCTAGGTGAAGTCCGTTGTGGCCACCAGGGCTCTGGGGCTCAGCAGGGGCAGGAGGGCTGTTTTGGCATCCCGTTGGGCTTCATTACCAGTAGTGTCTACTGGTGACCCCTCCAGGGAGGGAGGTATCCTTTGCTGGAGAGTCACCAGTCCTGGCATGTGCTCCCCATGCTCTGGGAGGGCAATGGCACGGAGGTGGCCTCCCACCATCCCCCTGCCACTGTTTGGGGACCAACATCCCCTCTCCTGTCCCCCAGCAACGCCACCTCCACTGGACCAGGGATGACACCAGCTCAGTGGCTCCACAGCCACTTCTCAGCTGTCCCCCAGCTGGCTCCAGTGCTCATGGCCTCAGCGCCCTTGGGAAGGGGACAGGTCTCCCCTCGCCTTCTGGGCAGCCCCACCAGCTCCTGGCACTGGCAGGCACAAACACAGCTGGTGTTTTGGCATCACCAGGCCCCAGCGCAGCAGGTCCAGGCAACAGCGATAGCAATCTCTGCCGACGGGCATCCTGGCTGAGTGCGCTGCTGAGCCCCAGCAAGCTGCAGCCTGCAGAGAGCTGCTGCACCAGGCCCAGCACCTCCACCGCGCCCCATGGCCGCCAAACCTCTGCATGACAGCCCGGTCTGGAGCTGCTCATGGCACCATGGGCTCCACTTTGTGTCATAGCACCGGCTACCGTCACCACCAGAACATGACAGTGGCATGACTGGCTTTGTGTCACATCTGCTCTGCTCCACCAAAACACACCCCCCACCCCGGTGTTCGCAGGGTCACTGATACTCTCATTCCATTCACTGTTGGGGATGTGTTGGGCCCCCCGGTCCCACTGGCACAGCCATGCTCAGCGCACGCAGGCCTGGCCTGGTCTGGGAGAAGCCGCTGCTGCCCTGCAGACTGGAGTGCCTCCGCGCTGCCAGCACATCCTGGTGCTGAATCCAGCTGCCACGGCCACGCCGTGTGTCAGATGAAGGTCCCTGGTAGTGGTGGCACCCAGGACCCGGCCAGCACGAGGGGCTTCTCCCAGTGCAAACAGCTCAGAGCCGTGTGCTTGGCGCACCACGGCCACCGTGTGCCAGCGGCCTGGCTGGAGACACCTGAGTGCCACGCCGGGGTGGGATGGAGGAGGTGACAAGGGCACAAGGGCAGGACCTGGGAGCTTCTCACCGTTGTCCTGGGGCACAGCCACCCCCAGTGCTGACGGCTGCGCTGAGGACCCTCCGGTTCGGTCCCGGCGCTCCCGGTCTCACCAGCCTCCGTGGGGCGGCAGGGCTGGTTCCTCTGGTTTTGGGGTGATTTGGGACAATTCCCGGGCCCGGAGGTGGGGGGTGTGGGGGGGA
>JARCZZ010024811.1:0-17937 GCA_030323915.1 Brotogeris chrysoptera | reverse complement strand
GTAGTAGCAGCAGTGATTTGTGTTATACCTTAGTTACTGGACTGTTCTTATCTCATCCCGTGGGAGTTACATTCTTTCGATTCTCTTCCCCACCCCTCCGGGAGTAGGGGGGAAGAAGGGGGGAAAGTGAGAGAGAGAGTCTGCATGGTTTTCTGAGTCATGGCTGGGCTTAAACCACAACATTTTTGTTCTACTTAAATGTTGCATCTCCTAACATGAGGAAAATCTTACATCTTTTACTTATGCCAAAGCAAACCAGGAAGTTTCCATTTAAGACAGAAAACCAAAACACAGTTACTACTGTATCCCTCCAAGGAAAGATGCATCTAATTCTAGCTGATATAAAATCTAAATAAAGTAATAAAAAGGACATAAACATTAGCAAAACAGATAGGAATCATGTTAATCAGCTGAGCATTTCTCCTATTGCAACGTAAGAACTGAAGATCAAGGTGAGTTTAGTGTTTTCTGAATATGCATAGAGCGTAATTGTTCAGTTTAAAAAAGAAATATTGTGAAGACATCCATTTTGGTGAGCACTCCTTGTTCACACAAGAGTGGTGCTCACATGATGGCAATAACCTCAGGAGCACATCAGTGAAACTTTGTGAAGACCTTGCTGTATTAGTACTATAATGTGAGGCATGTGAATATGCATTGGCAACATTATTTCAACTGAAGGTTGTTGAGGCTTCTGCTGCAGAAGCATTAGAAGGTCAATTGTGAAATTTAGATTGGTGTAATGCTTTGAATTCAAGGCTACAGAGACCACTTGAGGCTTTCATTATGATACTTTGATGAGGTGATTAGTCTAGGAAAATTACTCCATTTCAAACCTGAACCATTAGAAGAACCATTACGTATTATGGGACATCACACTATATTCTGGCAGTGTGATTAGTTCTTTATTGTATTCACTGTAAAATAAAATGAATGGCGAGTTAGAACCTCTAAACATGACTTTTGAACCACATTTTATGCAAAGACAGAAATCCAGGTGACACTACATTGGTTCATTAGGGGTTTGAAGATATTTTAGATGGTGAAAAGAATCAGCGGAAGAACGTGGCTTTGAAATGTACCTGAGATTGGGTGTAGAACTAATATCTCTTATATTTTCAGAGTTAAGAAAATGCTCTCTTTTTGTGATTTTTTTTTACATTCTGAGACTTTTTCAATTTTTATTGAGATGACTCTTCAAGAAAAGCATGAAATTGCAACCGAAATTGTATACATCTTACTATCTAACCATATATCTGTTCCAACCACTGTAAGTAATATTGGGTTGCCATGAGTCTCCTTTCAGAAGCAAGTATTATATTCAATATATCTCATCCTAGTTTGTGTAATTTTGCACGCTTTCGAAAGGAAGTGATTTTTTAGCTGAAAAATTTACAGCTGGCAAATACATGTTTGTTACAAAAGTCTTGGAAATGTCTAAAATTTCAGTAGAAGCTAACAAAACTGCGTGAATGCACAGTGCACAACATATCAAAGCTAACAATACGTGTTGGCAATATTCATTTCAATTGCTCATACACATCACCTCATTCAAAATTAATTGCAACCACACAGAAGAAAGGTTTGATGTCATTGTAGAAAGCTCCATAAAAAAATGCTGTTTAATGTGCACCATCCACTAGGAAACTGAAGAAATTGCTGCAATACTGGAAGGACTAAATGGAATAGCAAGTAGTGAAGGATTTACTGCCATGATTAAAACAGATGCATGACCCATACAGATCCTGAATCTGTTCCCCAAAAACCAGGTTGAACATAAAAAGGGAAGTGATGATGAGTATGAAGAACATCTATTGATGCCAAAAAGATGCACTGGAGATGACATGCACAAAAAAAATAATAAAAATCCATGATAGGAATAACCAAGGCAAAGAATTGTGCTGAGAGATAAGTAAGAAAACTCTGCTCACTCTCTCCTTATGTGAAAAAGGAAAAATATAATCCAGCAAAAGGAGAATTGAAAGCAAAGCCAGGCCTACCTAAGACAAATCCCTAATACTCCCTGGCTATGTCCAAATGATGGGATACAGCAACTTTTCCCAGCTCCCAGGAAAGGAGCATGTAGCTCACATAAGTCCCACCTAAATAGTGCAAGAAAACTATAGATTTACACTTTGTTTCCCTATTTTCCAGAAGAAAAGCCCATTATAGAATCATAGAATTATAGAATAGTTAGAGTTGGGAAGGACCTTAAGATCATCAAGCTCCAACCCCCCTGCCATAGGCAGGGACGCCTCACACTAAACCATGTCACCCAAGGCTCTGTCGAACCTGGCCCTGAACACCGCCAGCGATGGAGCATTCCCAACTTCCCTGGGCAACCCATTCCAGTGCCTCACCACCCTCACAATGAAGAATTTCTTCCTCATATCCAATCTAAACTTCCCCTGTTTAAGCTTGAACCCATTACCCCTTGTCCTATCACTACAGTCCCTCATGAAAAGTCCCTCTCCAGCATCCCTATAGCCCCCCTTGAGATATTGGAAGGCTGCTATTAGGTCTCCATGCAGCCTTCTCTTCTCCAGGCTGAACAGCCCCAACTTTCTCATCCTATCTTCATACGCAGGTCAAAATCCAACCATCTTTCCCAGGGACCTCAGTGGAAGATCAGTTGGTGGTGAGCAGCTGCCTTACTATCTGCCAGTAAGTAGCAATAGTCATAGATATTGTGGCAATATAATGTTGATATAAAAATTGTAAGATAATACAAAGTGAGAAAACAAACACATATGTATAATGACAGCATTGAGATTACTATTGCTATTACTCTTACTATTAATTTTACTATTAGCAAGGAGCTAAACCCCACTAGCATGATTTGCTGATTTTACTTTGTATTATTATTATTTTCTCGGCATATTCTTTAGAGCATCTGTTCCAGACCATTATGAGAAATTAAGATATTAGAAAAGGGATCGTCTGTTCAATGTAATTTGGAAAACTTAAAGTTGGATTCATAAAATGTTAAGAATCACCTTTTAAAATGTCTGTGCAGTAAGAACTTCAGAAAGCTATTTTCCCCACCAATCTGTTGCTTAATTATTTCCTTTTTTTACCTTTTGATCACTTCCATTTCATACCTGTCTAGTGACTAATGTGGCAATGTTTGCTTAACAATCAGTGTTGTAAATGATGCTTTGTCTGGAGGTGGAACTGTGTATGGAAATTTCATTATAACTTAAGAAAAGAAACTGTCAATTTAGATTATGTTATTAAGAAGCAAAAAAAAGTTTAATGCAATGTTAAAATGCTGGCATAGTGACAAGAAAATGCTGTGCTAAGGCTTTCAGAAACTGCTTTATGCTTCTCTCTGAAACTAGCATGGGGTATGACCCTACACGCTCTCAGAGAAGGATTTCATTCATCATCATGGATGCTGCATTTCCCATAAACCCTAAATAGCAGGCTCCTTTTACAAATATCTTTCATTTGTTGTTGTCACTGCCTTGTGACACTTGAAAGAAATAAAAGTTGAAATATTCTGTCTCTTCTATAACAGCACTACAAATTCCTGTTTAACTGTGATGAGGATATCTTCACCATGATTAGTGCAGACAAATCCATTTTTCTCCTAGTATTCTTACCTCAAACAACTTTACAACTTCCTTCACCACCGACTAATTTGTTACTTTTGAAGCATTTTAGGGATAGTAATATTTTCTTAGGAAACATCAAGGTAATTTTGTATTACCTAACTTTGCAATTAACCTGACACAGAGCTGTGCAATACCTGTGGTTTCTACACATGACAAAACGTGTTGCTATGCACATCCCCAAGCCTGAGTCTGACTTGCATTTGTACGGCTAGCTTCCAAGATCCCTCCACAAGGACTGGTGGAAGACTGGTCTTCCAGCACAGTAGCCAGATTTCCTCCAGCTGACGCAGGCCAAACATGATTTTTTTTGCACCTGGAACTATTCACGTTTTTCACATGAAATGACTCCATGAAGAATTGGCTCTGTCTATCTGCACATCCACAGGCTGAGGAAAGCTCTAAACCCACACAATAGTTGTTGCTTGCTCCCACAAACAGTCACAACAGTAGGGACAAAAGGTTCTGTGCTTGTCTGGAGCAGTTTAAAATAACAGTTCTACTGCTCATAATTGACATATATGCTTAAATAGGCTTATGTAAAAGTGTTTTTTATAAAAGAAAGCTGTTGTATCTCCTATATTTTTGAATGTTACATAATGCTTCACATAGCTTGAAGTTCATTAGTGAAATGTGTAGAGATTGTCATATTTCCACTGGGAAGTTTCAACACTTTCTTTCAAGTTGCCTAATACTCAAAATAAGCTTCTTGTTCATAGCTCTAGTACTTAGAATTAGTAATTAAGTTACATCTCAAAATGCACCATAGCAATAATTTAGGGTTTTTCTGGCTTTAGGGGCTTGTGTTCTAATTGCAAAAACAAATTTATTCACAATAAATTAAGGCAAACAGGAAGGCCTTCAGTTGAATTACTGAAAATAATGTTTGTTAAAGCTGAAATGGATTAAAAAGCTTCAGTAAGACTTTGTATGAGCAACCTAAATGGAACATGAATCAGGATTTAAATATGAACAGATAATTCAGTTTTTAAAGTACCTAGGGAGTATTAACCAAGAGTCATGCATCCTAAATCTGGAAGAAATGCTACTGCTTTAGATGCTTTAAGCTTTGCTAGCATAACTGGCAGAGTGTATTTCTACTTAATGGAGAACACGAAAGTCTGATGAAATGTTTAAATATATATTTTCACAGCCCATGAGAGAGCATCTGCTTGTGCTTCATTTTGTCCAGGTTCATCACTAGATTTAGCTTTGATCTTTTGGATGATCATTATATTTTGATTCACTATTATACAGCTGTAGTTAAAGCATAGGTATTGCTCATAACAGAAAACTCTCCACTTTGGTACTGCTGTGTTTATATAATTCCTTTCTATAGTATCCAAATTCCATTGCAAAATCTAGAAACTATATAATCACATAATAAGAAAAGTATTAATACCTACTGTCTCATCCATAGATGAGCAGCAGATGTAGAGATTTAAACATGCTGATAATAATAACTGATAACTGTTGTTAGTATTGTATTAGTTTAGCAAGGATTAATTTTCACTGGACGAAAATAATTTCTGAATGTAATGAGATCAGCCTCTTACTTTAGGCTTCATTTTTTACTTTCCCATTTCTAAATACTTAGTGATGGGTTTAATGTCATGCCACATTTTTTTCCATGATTGTAGGACTACTTGGTGAATAGGCTACTTGTATCATTTAACTGTAAGAAGGACACAGGAATCCCTCTTTTCCTTTCAATTGAAAAACAGGGATCTTATCAGTCCATGGGGTAAAGAGGCTGTACTGTCTTCTGGATATACATCAAATGAGTTTGGTGAGGCAGTCCAGCAGTGGGGCATAGGCTGGTGAGGGGTCTGCCCCATGCACTAGGCAGTATAAAGGGGTGCATGCACTCCCTGGCTGCATCATCTCTTCCCTGGGATACACAATGCCATGCTGTGTAGCTTGAGTTCAGTTGATGAAGAAAGAGAGGCCCTGTCTCCCTTTTGACTCAATTTTTTTCTTTTCCTTTTTCAACACTGATTTTTGTTCCTCCAACTACTGAAGCTGGACAAATGAACTAAAGGGGAAGATAAAAGGAATGCATGGTTGAGTCCTTTCACTAAATTCTAAAAATAGACTATTTGACACTTCTTTATGAGCAGTTAAGATCATTGGTGCCCCTGAGGATAGTTAGCTGCCTATGTGAAACGAATTCTCTCTGCATTTGTTGACCTAATGATTCACATGCTACTTGTAATTGGATTTTTCAGAACATCCAGTTTCCTGATACTGTCAAAAACTCCTCAACTTTGAACTCTTGAATATCCCTCCTAGAAGTACAGTTTCACTGCGAGGTCTTAAATGTTTCTGATCTAGCAAAGCTTGCATGAATAAAGCCCAAAGGATATGCTACTGCAGAAGACAGCTCAATTTTAGGCAATGCAGTTTTGGCTACAATACAACTACAATACAACACAACTTGTCCCTAAGCTCCTTTGAAATCCAAAAGCATACTAAAGATATGTATTGTAAAGTGCTACCTAAGTTCCTATTTCTTACTCTCACCCCATTGGTGAGTTTTTGTGGTTTCTAGAAGTACATCAGTGTAGCTGTCTTGACTTCAGTGCAAAATTTAGAAGAACCAGCTCCCATTTTGGTCATGTCGTTTAACAAAATGAATGCAATCAGAAGGAGAATTATTAGATGACTGTCCAGTTTGCTCTGTTACTGAATGTGTACACTGTTTGGAGTTTGATTTAGTTACCTTACTTTTCAGAGATTTATTTTAAGCCTTCCTGATTTGTTGAAATAGCAATTTGCACATTGTATACGCTGTTTATACATTTCAGCTGCTAGAAGGTTGTTAGGGATATGAATCTATTATGCTTTCAGGCATGTCTGTCAAACACTGATCTGCAAATGAAAGAATAATTACATACCATTTCAGATTATGTCTTGATGGTAATTGTGATACACAATACAACTGAAACAGGCTTTTTCTACAGGGAAGAATAAAAATGGAGAAAACGATTTTGTTCCAGTGCAAGGAGCAAAGTCATTTACACTTACACTAAAAATAATCAGGATTGGACGTGCTCTCTGTGAAGAGCAAGGGATATCATATCTGGGAGACAAAATGGTTTGATTTTTCATCTTCCCCTTTCAAAGCCTACCTATGCAGGGGATTAAGGACAACAAACTCTGACCAATATGATCAAGCATTGACAATTTATTACAGGCAAGCAGCGTCTTTTATAGACAAAGCTTCAGAACACTGGAGCATTCAGCAATATCTAATTGGATACATCTTTTAGCTTAGTGTTAGCAATAATTCAACCACTGGTTATTTTAACAATAAGCGATTCAAGCATTATGGTTACAACAGCGGATAGTTGCAAGGATATAGTTATCAGTTCCTTCATACGCATCCCTCTCAACCGCCTTCCGTGCCAACATTCTTGAAATCTTCTGCACATATGCGTCCCATAGTAACCTTCAAGCAAGGCCTCAAAGCCTTTAGTTCACTACTATACAAATGTCAAGTAGCTGCCTGGATTGCTCACATGTCCATTCTCAGCAAGAAACGCTTCCACGTACTTAAGTGAAACACATATAGCATTTCAGAAGAGGATTATTTCACCTAATCGTCATAGTTGAACAAATATGTGGTGTAACTACAGAGGGGTGAGAAACAAGTAGGCAGAAATTAAACTCCAAGCTCTGGGTGGCCATACCTGTAGGAAGCTTGTCTGCTCTTCTGTTCCCTTCCTGAAGAGCACCTCTGCCACAGCTGGATTTTAGGGAGCTTTTCAGCTCTGACAGTAGAAGGAACAGCATCTCTCTCAGAAGCAGTAATGGTGAGTTGGTTTTTTTTTTAATCCAGGTAGCAGTTTTCCCAGAGAAGCTGTGGAACACGCATCCTTGGATATATTCAAAATTCAGCTGGCCAAGGCCATGGGCAGCATAGGTTGACCTTGGAGCTAGCCCCGCTTTGACTTGGACCTTGGTTGCAGAGACTCTTACTACTTAAATTATCCTATGTTTTCTTCTTTCTAAGTCAAAGAAGAAAAGCATAGTCTATGCCTCACTACTCCTAAAGATAAACCTTTATCTGGACTGGGCACATTGTTGAGTGCTCCAGATCACAGATTAGGAAAGTTTCTAACAGCAAAGCACATACTGAAAGAGGGGACAGGAGGATGATGGAAAAAAAGGGTCAGCTCTCTTTTGGAGACATCCATAAGCAGTAATAGTCTCTCTGGATTACAGAAACTGAAGCCTGCAAAATGATCGTATCAACCAAACTAGGCAGAAACTGACCAAAATTATATGAGTTTGGCATAATTTTATCTTTTTTAATGAGCTCAACTCTATGATGAGCTACTTTTAGCTGGTGATAATGAACTCCAGCAGCTTACAGGACAGATGAGAAAGATGGGACCAATTGTGCAGAGACAAGACTGGAAATCAGGAGTCTCCTCACAAATCTACTGCATTCTACATACTTTTCATAACTGCTTTGAAACAGCTCAGATGGAAAATACTGTACAAACATAAAATAATATTGCTAATATTATCATGCTTTTTATGAATGCTTCTTGGAATAAAAGAGGTTGAGTAAAACAATCCTGCTACCCCATAAAATTTATATTAAGCAGTAGGATTAGCTGTCCTTCATATGCTTTACCAAATGATTAGTAACTACAGTGAAATAGTCTTTGACCTGGCAGGTAAATGTAGAGGATTTCACAAATGGGCGTATGAAATAACAGAAATGAAGAGCAGCAAAGAGAGAACAAGGAAAATTTTAAAGTAAAATATGTCTCTACCAGTAGATTGTGGTTAGCTATTGTTATCAGTTCCCAGAAACCACTGAGTCTTTCCATTGCCAGTCAGTCTATTTATAGGTATGATTTTCATTTTCCTGAAAAGCATAATGCTCTTCTAGTCTCTTATGTTTTGAAGACCGCAACACTTTCTACAATAGTCTCCAGTGGCCATAGGCTATCACTTATTGCTGTTTGCTGGAGCATATAGATCTTTTTAGTGTTTCATTTTCAAGCTTATGAGATATTTGGATAAAAAAGAACAGACAAAAATAAAATGTGAAAATTTGGTCTGTGATCATTGCATGAGCGTTCTAGGATGTCAGTGTTTTTTCTGGAATGAAGTTTTAAGACATTGTAAAGATCCACGTCTGTATCATCTGAGCTGTTTTCAGACTATTTTTCTGTGCTACCTACCTAGCCCTTCCAAGTTTCAGTCTGATTAACCATTTTCTGCCGTAATTCTAAATAAACTTTCATCTCATGCAAGCTCAAAACTACTCAGTTGCTATCTATTTTACATCACTGCCTGAATTTCTTTGACAAGGATTACAGATGAACAGAAGCAAGGGAGGAAATGTGAAGTTACAGAGGTTAAGGTGCCATTGTGACAATTGCTTACATTTTAAGTAAGCAGCTGAAAACAGGAAAAAATTTGTATTATACAACTTTTCCAAATAGATAAATTCCAATAGTGCAATCACTGAGTAGCCATATATTAGAATTGACTGAAAAAGAATAAAAATATAACCAATATGAAAACAATTTCTAATTAAAAGGTTTTGTTGGCTATGTTTGCATCCCTTTTTAACATTTTATGGGACGTGTTTAAGCAAATCAAGATCTATGTTGGTGAACACCCAGGATTTGTTTAATCACAAAGATATATTTTGGTGACTAACCAAAATTCATTTGAGTGAAAGCCAATTATGGTTTATAAATTAGCTACCAGAAAGAAACAATGATAGTCACTACATTCAGGTATAAAATCCCAGACATGGGAAGAAATTGTAGGTAACTAAATAATCCACAAGGTGGGAATTTCTTATTAAAAAATCTGTAAAAATTGAGGCAAATTTTAAACAAGAACCGTTTTTTCTCAGAAAATTCACTAATAAAATTAAGAGAGTAAACTCACTAAACATATTATCCTCATAATTTTTTAGTTCTTCCATATCATCATATCTTCTCTTAGATTAGAAATTAATTTATATGCAAAGTCATGTACAAGGTCAACTTCAATAAATGAAAAAGTTTTGTACATTTTATTACTAATTCTATTCTTTTCTTGGTATTTTTTCCAGCTACATCCAAGTTACACACTAACCATTAAGTTTTGCTTTTCCAGAGTATTCTTCTTTAAAGGTAAGAAGGCACTTGTTCTGTTTCTGAAATTCATTAATGTTCAGACCCAAGACCCATTGATGACAAGAAGATTTTAGTACATTGTTCCAAACACCCAATGTGAGATATATTTCATTATCTGCTAGAGCAGATTGCATCTAGTAAATGTCTGGACACAAAAAAGGAACAGGAGGAGAGAAGGCTCCTGGGCTTTTCTATGTCCCCTTCACAGGATTTAGGTGCTTTTAAAATAAGCTTGCTTTCTGAGGTCACTAACTCTTCTTTTGCTCCTGTCTCCACAAAGGCCAGATGAGCCTTGAGCCTGGAGAGTGAACAGTTTCCTACCAGCCCTGCTCTGCAGTGCCTAGGAAAACCATGTGGTGAGAAAGGAGATTTTCCATCCTTTACAAGGCAGGGTTCATCCTCAGTGCAAATCAATGGATATTGGGTATAGTCTGCTCTATGATTTGCCATAGCTTGCAGCTGAATGATGTTCTTGATATTCGTTTTGGGTCTGCATAATTTATATGAAGGATTTTAGAAAACTCGGTTTTGATTTGTGCTGCTGTTATTCTTTAGCTACAGAATTGTCATTGCTGGCTTTGGGTAAAAACAATACACATTCTACTGCCTGGAGGAAGATGTTTTCCACTCCTATTTGATACCTGACATTGTTCCTGGTGAAATTTATTTGTTGTGGTTTCTTCAGTAACCCATTTCTATGCCACGGGGCTTTTTTGTCACTGTTTTGATTTGCTGTTCTCTCAGTTCTTCAAATCATGCTTTCCAAGATATGACAGAATACAATTTTAAAGCAGAGAAAGCAGTGGTGACCGCACAAAGCCGTTTAAATACAATCTGCTGGGTAGCGAAGTAATACCTGTGATTGGTAGGAAATCTAGACATGATCTCTCTCTCTAGATAGAAATTACTTTGCAAGTTTTGCACTGCCTTTGCATTTTCATTTTATGATTTTTAAAGGGATCATACATTTTGGGTGAATTAAAAGTAAATTATTTAGTGGGTATGCATAAATATTTATTCCTCATATTCTTGTTTGTGTTTTGAAAAACTTCTGTAGACTATTTAGTCAGGATTTTAGCTAAGTAACAGAGTGAGAGATTTAAACCAAGTGTAACTGATAACCAGTTTGTCTACCTCTGTAGACAGTGTTTAGCAATCAATTTTAATTTAAAAAGGTATTATATATTCCATTGAACTTGTATGTAAGATATAAAAAGTTTCAATGATAATCATGCAGCACACAGGATAGAAGAGAGCTTGCAATTGTATCGTGTATTTGCATTTATGGCAGTTCCTTGTATATTATGAGCTCTTGAACAGGACTGTAAGCAAATGGGGCACTTGGAAGTGTGCTGCTTACTGCTGACTATTGTTAACCATTAGATGCTTCCAGCATGCTTTTATTTCCTTCCAGATTGCAAAATATTTTTTAGCTCCCTTGGCATAGCTGTAAAAAGGATTAAAGTGATGACCAAAAGATGATGCCTTCACCATGGACTAAAGCAATGTATTGCTTCCTCCCCAGGTATACATCAGAATCACATCCAGGATGGAAAATGCAAATATATACAAAAGAAGAAATTAGGCAAGCTCATGAGTTAGGGGTGCTCAAGGGAGTGGCACAGGAGAAGGGCTTAACTGGAAGACAGAAACCTGAGGGGTATGCCTGACATGCCCTGGAGCACAGTGTGCCAGCGTGGGATAACTGTTATATATGCTATGTGCATCAATAGGCATCCAGTTAGACTTCGCTTTGGCTCTGCAGTCTAACACACCATTTCCTGCAGTGCACAACAGCCCTGCTTCCACAACAGATGGGTAATTCTGGTATTGTGAAGTCTGCACATAAAAACTGAAGTAAAAGCTGATATAACAGCTGAAATGGCCACTAAGGATTAAAATTGCAGATTGTGAAGGATCTCATTATGGAGCAGGGAAGTGGTAATAATAATTTTTCTCTCTGAAGTCTTTGTGTGACTTCACCTGCAAGTTTTGTGCAGTTCAAGGCACTTCTGTACCAGAAAGATATTGATAGACCAGGAATGTAGAAAAGAACAACAGGAACTGTTACAGAGCTGGAAAGATGGATTAAAGGAAGTGGTTTTGAGATAAAGATATTATAAGAAGCAAACTATGTTTGGATGAGATTAAAAGAGGGAAAAGGTGGATTACCACTAGGAGCAGCATGTTGTATTTCTTTTAAATTGGGAGATTAATGCTGAATGCTAAGAAAGTAATCCTTGACATTTCTCAGGGAGCCTGCAGTAGCAGTTCCAGCCAGCTCCAGCTCATCCTTAGACTTCCGTTAATAAACACTGCAGTAATGTGTTGCATTTGTATCACAGTAAGGACCAAAAAATACATCCAGCACAGAAAACATATTGTCTAGACCCTTTCCCACCCTAATTTCCATATAAAAAACAAGCAGAAAAATACTAAATACTCACTGGACATAATCAGCCAAACTGTGCTCTCACAAGTATAAGGTCAGTGAAGTCCATTCACAGAGCCAAAAGCTCATTTGATCCATGGTGTAAAGTACAAGTAACGTAACAGTAGCTGAGCCTTTATACCCCTTAATGAGGTCATATTTAATATGCTATGTGAGTTTTTGGTCATGTTAGTATAGTAAGGTTATTGTAGAAAGGAAGTGACAGCAGGGGGCAATCAGTGTTGTATAATGCAGAGACTTAAGAATGTAAAATTTTTTCTGAACATTTGTGAAAGTAGGACTGTGTTAAAAGGAAAAAGAATTGGAGACACATTGTGGTGCACAAAACTTGCCACCTATATAATTCCAGTTAGAGATAAGAGCACAAGTTTGTCACTAATATAATGTGAAGAAAAGTTTAAAACAATGGATTAGCTATGATTTCGTTAAAATGCAGTTAATAAACATAGATGCAGTCAGTTTAAATTAGATTATTGATGTTGGAAATAGGATATTAAAAGCTACTTACATCAGTGCTTTCCAAACAGCTTTTTAACAGCCACAGTGTAATAGCATTTTGTTACGGGTTCAATGTGTCACATTCAATTTCAAATGAGGAAACTCAGAGACTACAAGGGCTGAAATCCAGTTTAAATTTAATTTACTGCAAGGGCTGAAATCCAGCTTAAATGACCTCACTTGGAGTATTGTGTACAATTCCGGTGTCCTCAACATAAAAAGGACATGGAACTGTTGGAACAAGTCCAGAGGAGGGCCACGAGGATGATCAGGGGACTGGACCACCTCCCATATGAAGACAGGCTGAGAAAGTTGTGGCTGTTCATCCTGGAGAGGAGAAGGCTGCGTGGAGACGTCACGGCAGCCTTCCAGTATCTGAAGGGGGGGGTATAGGGATGCTGGGGAGGGACTTTTCATGAGGGACTGTAGTGATAGGACAAGGGGTAAGGGTTAAAACTTAAAACAGGGGAAGTTCAGGATGCATATAAGGAAGAACCTCTTTATTGTGAGGGTGGTGAGGCACTGCAATGGCTTGCCCAGGGAAGTTGTGAATGCTCCATTGCGGGCGGTGTTCAAGGCTGGGTTGGACAGAGCCTTGGATGGCATGGTTTAGTGGGAGGTGTCCCTGCCCATGGCAGGGGGGTTGGAACTAGACGATCTTAAGGCCCTTTCCAGCCCTAACTATTCTATGATCTATGATCTAAATTTCAGTCTTTTGGAACTCACTTTCAATTCCAAGAAAAAAAAATTAATGTTTCTGATGTTGCTGCAGCTGCCTCCCACTCTCACCCTCCTCCTTGGGCACAGAAATTCAGAAATGCAGCAGAATTCTCACAAGCATCATTCCCTTCTTTTGGCAGAGGGCAGAATAAACTGGCTGAAGCAGGAGTCTGAAATCTGCAGCTCTACATGCCTTTCTGCATCTGCAGTTGACCCTAGAGGAGGTTTAGAACTTTTTACTAATTACAGGACAGTTACATAGAAAGTGGTTAATTGTTATTTTTTTTAAAACTTAGATCGATTTGGTTTAAATATTAAATGACTCAGTTTGCTTTCAAAGGTAAGCTTTACTGAGGACGACTCTGTTCCGATGGATTGTGTCTCCTTGTTCCAGCAGATATTCTGATTCCCTTCAAGCTGCAATTGATTTCAGCACAGAGAGGTTTCACCTCCATTGTTTTAAACACATTGTGTTCTTTAAAAGTCTGACATCAACAGATGCCCATTATTTACTGCTTGTCCTGCAGGCTGTTGAATGGAGAGGATGGAAAACCTCTTGCTACCCTGTAGAAAGGGTATACCACACCACCATTTTTGCCTTTGCAAATGCTCTGTTACGAAGCTGTTTCCTTCTCAAATGCAAAAGGTTTAACAAAAACTCAGATGGCATGCTCCAATTCTTACTGGTTTTGGAAAATGTTAAATATTTTAGAGTCTTGAAGATTAAATTTGAGCATTTTTAACCTTTAGTTTACCATGGCAATAATGTGATTTGTGCTACATTAAATATCTATTCATGCAGTTGGCATCTGTAAGTAAAAACCCCAAGTTTTTTGTTTCAAATTGATCAAACCAATTTTGTGACTGACACCAACCACACTTTATTTCAGAAAAGAAATAGAGGTAAAAGTAACAGAAAGCAGATAAACTAAATATACAAATACGAAATACAAATATACTGCACTATCAGTTGCCCATAGCAAACTATTTACTTAAAAACTGAAACGTCATAAAACATTCACCATTTGAAGAGAGGAAAAGAAAGAGAAGTGTGGCAGGGAGAGAAACATGAAGATCAACACCATGATTCAGGTAAATATATATTCTGCGACTAAGGTTGCTAGGCAGATGATTGTGAATTGGAATTTATTTCGAATTATTTGAAGAATTAAATATCAAAGTGATTTGATTTATGGACAGAAGGATGCTGGGGAGTGACTCTTCATTAGGGACTGTAGTGATAGGACAAGGGTTACCAGGTTCAAACTTAAACAGGGGAAGTTTAGAATGGGTATATGGAGGAAGTTCTTTACTGTAAGGGTGGTGAGGAGTTGGAACGGGCTGCCCAAGGAAGTTGTGAATGGTCCATCCCTGGCAGTGTTCAAGGCCAGGTTGGACAAAGTCTTGGGTGACATGATCTAGTGTGAGGTGTCCCTGCCCATGGTAGGGGGGTTGGATCTAGATAATCTTAAGGTCCATTCTAACCCTAACCATTCTGTGATTCTATGATTCTATGATTTCTGTTTCATACATGTTACAATTACTAGGAAAAATGTATTATTTTAATGTTGTTTGGTAAATTCAAGTTTCTCTGGAGTCACAGACAGGTAAAGGACTGCTGTTTGCAGGTAGCATTCATGTTGCCCTTAAAGCTCAGGACCAGATTTTTCTGTGGGAGATTCTTTTAATATTATAGCCATGATACAATGGGTAAAATACACCAATCTTACTAAAGAAAACAGTTGCTTTTCTTTAATGAACTGCATTAATGTGGTTAATAATCTCTTGGATTTAGAAGAACATTTTTCTGGTGGCATACCTTCCATTCAAGACTTTTTCTTAAAATGTCTAAAGGACTTTTTCAGGTTTTCTGTTGCTAGGGGTATAAGCCATCCACTCCACTTATGGCCTCACACACAACTTACACTACGGTGCAAAGTATGAAGCTCAGTCCCAGCTATGGAGAGTGCAGCCGAATAGCTGCTTTCTTATTCAATTATCTTCATACCAGTTCCTCCAGTAGGGAGCTATAGGAAGACTTCTCACTGATGGGTTAAATTACCTGTTCAATTCAGAATAATATTCTTCCCACTTAATGTCTTTCAGCACAGTCAGCAGCACGCATGTGCATATTTTCCTTCCATTGAACTGGAAAGCATATCTGGGATGACAGTGTAAATTCTGAAATGTGAGTATATTTTAACAAATCTTTGACGCTCAGCTGTGCACTTCACTTTTGCTCTGCATGCCAGTCTTGCTGGTTATCTCTAGTTATCACAAGATGATTTATCTCTCTTTTGGACTCTGTGCCAAAAGCTTTTAACCTACCATAAGTGTCTTCTGTGAGGACACATTTGGAATAAATAAGGATGATTTCTGAAGAAATACAAATTTTCCTTAAAAAATATTTTTCTCTGTAATTTTGATGATTGAGAAGTTTTTGTCTGCTTCTTTTAATGTTGATCACATGGCAGAATAATGAAAATACAAGAATACAAGTGTGTTGAACCATTTATAGTTTCATTTATTTGTTGAACCATATAGTTTCATTTTCATTTCAAAAAATGAAAAATACCATATCTATCCTGCAGCCCTTTGAGTGGCTCTCTTGACACATTAACATTGTGTAAACATTCAAGCAGTCTAATGCAGCCCTTGCTGGTAATTATTTTATTCCCATCTTTAAGCCGAGGTGAGGGGAAAAAGACCAAACCAACAAAATCCAAAGTCATGCAGACCTGTAAAACTTGTCAAAACAACATTGTAAATTACCGTCTTAGAAGAATAGACCAGAAGAGTGTTGGTGAGTGGAATTCTGTACCAATGTGCTTACTTGTTTGAGAGTTACTGACTACCTCAGAAAGTCAGAATCACAAACATATTTGAATTGACGTATTAGCTAACTAATCACAGATGGATTTTGTCTTACTGAGAAATCTTGTAAGGAATGTTATAAAGTCACATTATAAACAGGAACAAACTATGGAAGGGGGTATGTAGAGGGTTTGGTAGAGGGCCAGGAAGCTAGAAAAGAATTTTAAAGGTAATCCAATTACAAAAATTAGAACAGATAATATTAAGAATAATATAATGTTTAGTAAAAACTCAGAAATGGGAATAGAGGGGAACTGATATTATTTAGAATTTATTAAATGCAATATAGAAACAAATGTGGCTAAATACAGACAAAAATCCATATAAGGAGTATGGATAATAGGCATTGAAGGTATATTAGGAATAAAGAATGATAAAATTATTCATAAATAATGAAAATAAGCATATATATTCACTAAATATTCCTGCTTTTTATTTTCAAAGTAACAGTTCTGTGATTTGCTTTCAGAGGAAGACTTTCTAATTTTCTAGTACCCAGGAGAGATGTGAGTCACATTTATCCAGAGACAGATATCTTAAATACCAGCCAGTTTTGATGAATTGAATCCTATCTGTTTAAGATAATCTTTGGTCTTTCAATACACCATAGAAACTTAAACAGAAGCAGAATAATTTACTTAAATCTGAAAAGAGCAAGGACCTGAAGAGTTGTTAGCTGACCTAAGTGAAATGAAAGTGAGAAGGTTGGAGTTTGGTAGAAAATTTGGCTGACAACAAAATCAAAATGTAAAGGTACAGCAGACCTAAGTCCTTCAACAAAATGTGGTGAAAAGTCCTATTTCTGATCTTTGAGGTTAGAAAATTTGTTAATAGCAGCTACATAATAAATATATGAAAGTTTGGAATTGCAATTAAAAAAATTAACACTCTAGAGCGCTAATAAAATTTACCAAAGAATCATAGAATCGTAGAATAGGTAGGGTTAAAAAGGACATTAAGATCATCAAGTCCCAACCCCCCTGCCATGAGCAGGGATACCTCCCACTAAACCATGTCACCCAAGTCTCTGTTCAACCTGACCTTGAACACCGCCAGCAATGGAGCATTTACTACTTCCCTGGTCAACCCATTCCAGTGCCTCACCACCCTCACAGTAAAGGACTTTCTCCTTATATCCAACCTGAACTTTCCCTGTTTAAGCTTGAATTCCTTACCCTTTGTCCTACCACTACAGTCCCTCATGAAGAGTCCCTCCCCAGCATCTCTATAGCCCCTCTACAGATACTCAAAGACTGCTGTGAGTCCTCCACGCAGCCTTCTCCTCTCTAGGCTGAACAGCCACAACTTTCCTAGCCTAGCTTCATACAGGAGGTGCTCCAGTCCCCTGATCATCCTCGTGGCCCTCCTCTGCACTTGTTCCAACAGTTCCATGTTCTTCTTATGTTGAGGACACCAGACCTGTACACAATATTCCAAGTGAGGTCTCAGGAGAGCAGAGCAGAGGTGCAGGATGACCTCCTTTGACCTGCTGGTCATGCTGCTTTTGATGCAGCCCAGGATACGGTTGGCTTTCTGGGCTGCCAGCACAAACTGAAGCCGGCTCATGTTCATTTTTTCATTGACCAACACCCCCAAGTCCTTCTCCGCAGGGCTGCTCTGAATCTCT
>JARCZZ010024810.1:0-18216 GCA_030323915.1 Brotogeris chrysoptera | reverse complement strand
TTAGCTTGACAGCAACACATCTGCAAACCCACGAGAGAACAACTTGTGCCATGGGTGGTGGAGCTAATGAAGCCTCACCTGGATTCTCCGATGGCTCACAAAAACCAATCTCCTACTCTTGCTCTCCCTGCAGCTGCGTATTAACACTGCTCTCCCATGAGAATTTTTTCAACCAGGAGTTTTGTTGAAATGTCAACCCTTTCTCTTTGCAGGGACTCTATAGCGAGCATCACTTCCTCCCCCCTGCCTAACACAAAACTCGTAAGGATATAATGCATTTGGAATTCATCCCCTTCACTTAGCTGAGATGAAGCAAGGGATTCAGCAGTTATTTTGGGGGAGCTGGGAGGGGCGCACTCACATTCACAGTTATTATGTCAGCTTCTGCCTAAAAACAATAGGCAGATCAGCCTGCACAATGACAGGTCTTTTTAATCCTTGCACCTCCTAAAGAACTCTCCCTCGTTTGGGAGGGTTCCTCTCACCCCACTTCTCAAATACAGGCAGGGCTCACTAGAGGAAACCTGGCTTCCTGTAACATGGCAAATTACAGCTGTTACCGGATTAACACTGCCAGCTCTGGAACCAAGAACCACAGTGCTGGACGGGAACCAGCTGCTTACAAATCAAACAGCTTTCCCTCAGCCTCCCAGAGCATGCAAAAGGACTACCCTGGATTCTTGCAGAGCAGTCAGCTGCCAAGATCCTGTGCTCCAAAGCATCCTCTAACACAGCCTGTTTTGGACTCCTTGAGATTTTAAGCACTTTGGCTCTACATGCCCTCCTGCACTTTCCACACCACATTCCCTTCAGTGCTACATTAAAATTAGTAAAATTAAACCTCTAATTTTTCCCCTTATGAGGCAATGTCAATCCGGCCATTTTGCAGGGAGGGGGGAAAAGGAAGACAGGCAAGATGATTCACTGTGTGGCCTCAGGCATGTGCAGAGGCAGAGCCGGGGTATCTGTCTCTGCACAGCTCAGTCTTAAACCATCTTCTCAATTACGGTGTAAGAGGAAAGAGACACAGACAACAGGCACCCACACTCTGTAAGCAGGGTGAAAAGTGATCAACCTAGGCAGATCTAGGGCTTTTCATCTAAAGGAAGTACGCAGAGCTCTTAACCAGGAGCCTGACAGGTTGAACAGGCAGATGAACAAGTGCTCAAAACCCTCTGCTTTCTCCAGTGCCACCTCAAGGACCAGCTGAACCAGAGTTCCACTCATACACTGGGCTCTGACTAATCCCACAGTCAAGATAATCCCAACGTCCAAGAGAACCAAAGCCACATCTCCAGCCTCTCAGTCCACTGGATGATCCATCAGACCTTCCCTCAAATAAAAGTAGCATAACCAAGGAAGCCAAAAGTTAAGGAAACATTAGCAGAGGACGTCAGGCCAGATCCACAGAAGATACTAGACACCTTAACTCCTGTCAAAAACTACCAGAGCTTTTGGCACCTATTTACTTAGAATCACAGGATCATAGACTAGTTAGGGTTAGAAAGGACCTTAAGATCATCCAGCTCCAATCCCCTTGACATGGGCAAGGGACACCTCACACTAAACCATGCCACCCAAGGCTCTGTCCAACCCAGCCTTGAACAACACCAGAGATGGAGCATTCACAACTTCCCTGGGCAACCCATTCCAGTGCCTCACCACCCTTACAGTTAAGAATTTCTTCCTCATATCCAGCCTAATCTTCCGCTGTTTCAGTTTGAACCTGTTACCCCTTGTCCTCTCACTACAGTCCCTCATGAAGAGTTCCTCCCCAGCATCCCTATAGGCCCCCTTCCGATATTGGAAGGCTGCTCTGAGGTCTCCATGCAGCCTTCTCTTCTCCAGGCTGAACAGCCCCAGCCTTCTCATCCTATCTTCATACGGGAGGTACTCCAGTCCCTTGATCATCCTCATGGCCCTCCTTTGGACTTGTTCCGACAGTTCCATGTCCTTTTTATGACTTGGACAAGTCTGAATGATTGGCTTGTTTATACCAAGGAATACTGAGGCAGCAAATGCCAGTTATCAGGAGTGAAGCTGGCCCTGTAGATAGATCCAAGCTGTCTTCTCAAGCAATGGTAAAATTGGGAGATCCTTGTACTGGTATTGTACAGCCCAGCCAGGAGGAGGCCAGGAGATGAAACAAGTAGTACTGCTTTGAAACAGGCAGAGTGCTATTCATGATACTGTTTTCTTCAGTTAAGTAACACCCAAGCACACCCATGCTCAAAAAAATCATGTATTAAACAAAATTATTTTGGCTTCCATAGACTTGGAACACAACTCTCATTTCCATTTCTTAGAGGAGGCTGTCCTTTCCACCATTTCTAGGATGGGAATGCCTGTACTCAATGGAGAGATGAGCAGAGAGCTGGGAAACCACAGCACTATACCAGGAATCAAACTCAGATCATGCTGGCACAGTTCCTCATGAGGTCAACACCACTGACTTCAGAGCACATCACAGAATCATAGAATCACAGACTGGAAGGGACCTCAAGGATCATCTGGTCCAACCTTTCCTGGCAAAAGCATGGTCTCGACAAGATGGCCCATTACTTACTTGATCTGCTCCCAGGTCTTGGTGGCCAAATGCAGTACCCAGAGATCCTTGTAATGATAGAACTGCTCCCCACTGGGAGATGCAAACTCCCCACCAAATACCCACAGCTGCCCTCCGGCTGTGGGCACCACTGCTGCCTGTCAGGAGAAGAACGAAGAGCTGCATCACACAAGGGCTCAGAAATCAGAGACAGAAGAACTTTATCAGTCAAATGTGCAGCTGCCTCCAAATACCAGGGAGCAGACAAGTGGCAGCGGCTGCTGCTGCCTTGCTTGACAGAAGCAGCTCTCTGGGGCTGAAGGAAGGGGAACATTAAATGCAAGTTATTCATTGTTACTGTCCCTATAGTAAAAGAAAGCTGGCCAAGGAGCTGGGCTCCTCCCACCTTCTAGCATTCCGAATTTCAGTTACACAAATTAGAAGGTCCCTGGGAAGCCTCTCGGGATTTAGATTAAACTAAACAATTTAGTTTAACAATTGTTCAAATCTCTCTGCTGACCAGAAGGAAACCTCTCCACAGCTAAGGCTCAGCAACATTTCACCCATCCTTTAGTCAAATGAACAGACATACTAGGGGTGATGAGATCTGAGACATAAGAGCAACAAGGGCACTTCCTTCCTCCAAGACACATCTAACATCCCAGCACCAGGCAGGCACAATAATGCAGAGGAAAGTCTTTTGGAAAAGGCCATTAACAGTGCGCAATTGCCCTTTACAAATTCGTAGATTATAACACACCAAACAGTAAAGAAGCCAAGCTGCAGCCTTCCAAGACCTGAAAAGCATTACTGTTCCCTCTGAAGAAACAAAAACAAAACAACCACCCCTCCCCGCCCCCCCCAAAAGCCCCAAAAAAACAAACACAGAAGGAAATGTGCATCATTTGGACAACAGGAGACTGTTAGTGCTTTGACTACGGCAAGTAGCAGAGAGAAGAGTATCAAAGTGGGTTTTAATATATTTTTTTTTTGCATAGAACAGCACCAAAACACTGCTGCAATGAAAGCTGACAATTAAAAGCAGGGAGGGAAGCGCAAGACACTAATTCATTATAATTATCTGCGTAAGCACTAAGGAAGAAGGAAGGAATCCCAAAAAGGAAACTATGCGACTGTGCAAATTTCTTCCTTGATGAGGATCTCTTGAGTTGTTTACACTATAAACAAATTCTTCCACATGTATTTTTTCCAGGGTACCCATCAGAGATCAACACTGGGATAATGATCTCTTTCTTCGGAGGGGGTCTACCAGCCACCTACCTTTCCCAGCAAACAGCAAAGAACCTTAGCACCAGACACATGACCATACCCTTACAAACCAGCCTATACATGCAGAGACTAAACACAAGAGAAAATACAGGTATGCCTACGAACAGGATTTTGTGAAAAGTTACTTAAACAAAGGGGATACAAGCCTGATTTTTACCGGCATCTAGAACTCAAAAAGCTGAACAGAAAGGCAGATGCAACAGCCCACTCATACTGCGTGTGACCTTCTGAAGAGCTGGCTCAAAATTCATTACATAGCCAAACCTCTCCTCAAAAAACTGACAACTCCCATCTATAGGTATTCTCGGCTCTGTTACGTGGACCTCATTACATCAGCTCAACTCATAACTGTGTGTCTGAGACCAGAGATGACAAATAAGACTGAAAACACGCTCATACAAAACCACAGACACACTTCTGTTTGCTTAATGCTCAATGCACATTAAAAATTAAGTCACAAGAAATACAACAAACCAGTCAACTAACAAGGCTGAACTGTCTCCTGTGCAATTATAATTATCAGACAGAAAACTCACTGTTGAAGCAGGACTCTCATTTGATTTTTGTGGCAATCCAGCTGCAGCTCCCTGATGCACAGCCTGCCTGCTTAGCTCATGTTCAGCTGCTAGACAGCCACCTGCTGGCTACCAACACAAGCCAAGCATCTCTCAACTCCACACCCACAAAGCAACCTCCTTATCTCCAAGGGAGTGTTTGAATTTACAGTCTCCTTTCGGAATCTGGCCTCTGAAATCAAGTTTTATTTTAAGCACCACAAGACACCCCCAAAAATCAAGTCAGAACCTTTCAGTACACACAGCTCAGAGCAAGACTGGCATTTAAGTGTAGCATAACAAGGGTATATGAACCTAACCCACATGCTGGATCTTACCAGGAAGCTCTAAAGATCTTTGGCCATGGGTAGGAAAATAACATTCACATCCTGTATGGCAGCTTTTGAAGTGTACCAGTCACCCAGCCACTTGCTGTGACAGGTAAGATAATCTACCAGACAGCTGGAGAGGGCCAAAGACCTGCAAAAAATACAAGTCTTTGGTCCGCTTTCTAATGTGGTGCCCACATAAAGTAAACAAACACAAATCCTTCATCATCACAACCAGCCAGTGAACTTAATGACACAGGTACAAGAGGTGAATTCGAGGGGAGTAGCATGATATCCCAGAGAAAATTTAGGCAACTTTGTGACTTGCTTTTGCAGACTAAAGAGAAACAGCCCATCTGACAAAGAACTAAAAAATTCACAACCCAAAGGCAGGAGTGTTAGTGGTCTGTTGTGTTACACAGCTGGGATACTTTGCTAAGGCCAACTGCTGCATTCTTGCAGGGACACCCTACAATAATGGGCCTCTCACACTGCTGGAGCAGCAGTATCCTTAATGTCCACAGATACAGACCTGTAGGCATTAAGGAAATAATAATACATAGTAATAACTCTGCCATTCATAGCACTCTGGTTGAATTTGAAGTTATAACCTGATCACCATTTTTGAAAATACACAATTATGTTTGAGCTGGTCCCTGAATGATGCAGCAAAGAGAGTTCATCTACAACATAAGCCTCCCCGAGTCCCGCCAACCCAACAGATACAACCCCAATCTTCACACTTAACGTTTCCAGAGGCTACCCAATGATGCTTCCAGAGAGCACGAGCACTGTGGATGGGCTTGTACAGGCCCCCTCAGCAGAAGAGGTGAAGTGACACCATTAGAAGGAGAATGAAGAGAAGCCAGAAACCGTGGGTTGGGGGAAATCAACTCCCATCCATCTTTAGTGCCATGTTAGAACAATTTCAGCACTCAGTACCTTACCTGGTGAGCACATCGCCGTGGTGGAGGGTTGGGGATCTCTACTTTAGACCAGCTGTTCTTCCGGATGTTGTAAACATACAGGTCATTATACAGATATGTCTGTTAGGAAGAGAAAACAGACATCACCACAGCTCTCCACTTGACAGGACCAGTCTGTCCAAGCACAGGCATGTCTGAGGGTTACTTGTGAATCTGGGGGAGAAGGAGCCCAGCACCAGCTTTGCAAAGCAACAGCTCTCCTGCCTTATCAGGCAGGGAAGGACAACAACCTCCTCCACTAGGCTGGGAGCCAAAGTGATTCCCTGCACTGGACTGTTCTTTCCTAAACCCTTGGTTAAACCTTGAGATACGATGACTTAAGAAGCTGGAATTTTAACACTGATGTGCCGGTTACAGGTGCCCAAACTGCTATTCAATCCCAGAGACAGGAACAAGTTAAGGTAGTGAAGCAAGCAGAATTAGTTTAAAACACATCACACTAGGTGACCCTAAGGCAGCCAAATATCACTGGCAGGCTTGAGTTCTCAAGCTACAGTATGCTCAATTTCATAGTGTCATAAGGACCAGTTTGTCTCCAGGAACAAAATAAACACTCACAATGTGCAGAAACGCAGTAACAAAAGTGTCCTCTCGCAAATATTTGCTACTGTACACATCTCCAAGGCAGGCAATGCTTTGCCAGCAGAAAAACTACAGAAGTACCTTGTTTTGGAAGCTGGAAGTTAGAGATTCTTCAGTAGTTATCAAAAAATGAGGGGC
Organism: Brotogeris chrysoptera; assembly: GCA_030323915.1. Lineage (NCBI taxonomy): Eukaryota > Metazoa > Chordata > Aves > Psittaciformes > Psittacidae > Brotogeris > Brotogeris chrysoptera. The sequence goes on along the minus strand of JARCZZ010024810.1, from coordinate 11,792 downwards.
AGATATGGCTACAATTAAGTCTGGAGAAATTATGAAGCCCTGAAATATTGATGCTGAGAAGATCACTCTGACTTCTTAACAGGTTCTAGCATGTCTCCTTCCTGCCAACTGCTCAGCCATGAGACAGTATCACGGCAGAATTAAAAGGCTATTTTGCTCTTATTCAGGGACAAATACATATTTTATGAGTGCTGCCTTGAATTTCACTTCAAATGAGACTCATGCAAATTACAGCAAAAGGCAAGGGGAGAGTGGAATAAAGAAGAAAAAAATTGAAGTATACATTACTTTTTTGCCATTGAAATATTCACCTCCAAAAAGGATCAATTCGTCTTTCTCAGGGTGAGCAGAGAGGGAGCCATTCAGCCTGCAAAAGAAAGAGGGACTGTCAAACCAATAATGTGTAGGAGTCCTGTAAAAGAAGCTTGCAGTCTTAAACTCAGATAGCACTAGCACCTCTGCCCTCCAGCCACAAAGGTTTCTCCATCATCTGCCAAATTACAAGGCTGTGATATTCACCCTAGGGCTAAAAACTTCTCAAAGAAATTAACTTCTCAAAAACTTCAAGCAAGATTAATTTGACACTGTCTGAGATCTTCTCCTATTTTAGGAGCATACGTTATAATGTCATTTAACACCCCTTTTGACATGAGCTCTTGAATTTTAATGCTGGTGTGTCAAGAACAAAAATTAGTTTTGTGAGGGCACATAACTGTGGGCTGTCTCAGATCAACTTAGCTGCATCACTATTCTGCAGCCTGCACTGGTCATTGCTTTATACACCACCAAAGTGTTTTGTAACATGTGGAGACGGATCTCTACCACTACCAAGAAGGAATTAATTGACCACTGTTACACCCGTGTGAGACCAACAGTAGGATACTGACATATCCCACTACACAGATAGGAAAAGTTATCTTGGAGAAAGGCATTTTTTTAACAAGCCACAAAAAGCAGACATATAGAACCTGGAAGTATGCAGACCCCAAGCTACACTTAATGAAGTGTCCTGTATCTCATGATGCATCCTTTGGCCTCTTAAGTCCTTTCAGCTTTCTAGTCCAAATACAAAACTTCCTCTTAACCTTTATATTTCCTCAAAGCCCTGCAATCTAACGTTGCGACTCCTCTTTTGTATTGATGAGATGACTAAAAGTAGATTTTAAGGCCAAAACCAAACAAGCTTTTGGTCCTTTTTTGAAACAGGTATTCAACAAAACAGGTATTCTGTAACTCCAGATATCAGCTATGCCAGACATTATGCCTTCCACTCTCAGGAAATAACTTTACATAAATAAATTTTATTAAAAGTACCAAAAGAAGCAGTAGGCAAAGCCTCATACAATCTCCTACCTGGGTGAGGGTGGTGGGCAGGATGATTCAATTACTTGCGTCTTTTTAGCATCTAAACTCTGGAATTCCGCTATCAGGGCTTCAAGATCCTCCTGAAAATGAAAGCCAGATGTGAGCTCCTTGACATGCACAGAGCCACTGCACACCACATGAAACCAGCAAGTAACGGATGCTTAACACTTCCACACACAGTTTAAAGATTGGTCTTCCTAAAAACACTAACAAGTTGCCCAAAAGAGCCCTTAAAAGGATGACCCTCTAGGTGCACTTAATGCACACCTGCTATTCCCGCAGCAGAAACAGTGCACAAATCTGCAAGTAAATGTAAATCATTTAGGACCTGACAAAGTGATGAGCAACTACGATGCTACAACCCAGCTAATCCTCTTCTTTGTCTCCAATGGAGAAATGCTCAAATGGAACTGAAAACTCTTTTCTATTCCCAGCTCATAGCTGGAGAGAAACCTGCACGTATTTTTATCCCCTTTCAACGTCCGTCAATTAAAAACAAAACCAGCATCCAGAACTGCAGATACAAGGAGCTGCGAGGGCAGAAGCAGGACTGCAGCTAGGGGGAGTTTCTGACCCACTGTCTCTCCTGCAAGCCTCATTGCTCACTACCTCCCTTCCGTTAACCTTTCTGAAGGTGTAGTTAAAGCCCAGATTTCCAAAATCTGGGGATTTCACCTCTGCAGCATGGCATAAGCTCTTCCCGCAGCCAGGAAACACGTACAGTGGCTCCTTCCATGTGTTCAGCTGTGCATTATGCTGGTAACCACGTCCTGACCAGGGAAAACCAGCTGTTTTGAGACCTAAATACGAGCACCTACTCTATGAGTGATAGAAACAAACATTTTCATTTGCTTTTAAAACCAGAAGAAAGGGATGCGGGAGCTGGAAAGCAAAAAGGACCCTTAAACTGGGGTTTCTTCTATCACCTGCTGCCACACGCTGCTCCAGATCGTCAGACACGTGGAATTCTTCCTGGAAGCAGTTCCTATTTCACCCCTTACGCTCTCTCCCCCTTTTCCGCCCGCTCTCAGACATGGGCACTGATGGCTCCGCAAGCGTGAGGACAAGCACTGCTTTTTCACCAGGACCGCGCTAACACTAATCCTAAATCTCACACGAGATGCGAGTTTTTCTGATCTCAGAACCCCTCCACCTGCACATCACGTACCGGGTGACGATCGGCAGGCCCCTAAGGGACATACCCAAGTCACAGCCGCTTGCACTCGGATACACTCGTGCGCTTTCAACGTGAAAACACCCGTTTCAAACCTCCTCCACCGACCACCCGTGCCTCCACCTTCACCGCCTGTTTTCCCTTCGAGCCCCACTTCACACAACACCCCGAGACCCAAGAGAACCCCGCAATGCCACACAGGGGAGGCCCGGCTGGCCGGGGCCACCGGCTCCCTGCGTCCTAGCCCCTCACCTCCTCCTGCTTGGCTCTGCGGGACACCTTCTTCTCCATCTTCGCCGCCGTCTTCTCGGCCCCCTTCCCCTTCTTCTCCCGCTTCCCCTTCTTCCCCATGGCTGAAAGGCCGCGCTAGGCCGCTCACGGAACACCGCCCTCTCCGAGCCGCTTTAGCCGCGCCGGGCACACCAAGGACCGGGAAGCGAAGCCCGCAAAGGCCCGGCCTATTCCAGGCCGCTGCCCGCCTACCTGCCCGACCGGCGTGTCCGCGGGGGCCCTCTGCAGGCCCGGCGGACTTGGCCCGCCGTACCGGACCCGCGAGCCCCGGCGGGGCGGAGTGAGGCATTAACGCGGCTCCGTGCCCCGCCAGTCAGAGTCCGGCTCCCATTTAATGCATGTCCCTGTCTGATTCCAGCCCTGAGGAGTGTGTTAAACCCTTAAAATGGCCCCGCTTCCCTCACACAAAATGGCCCCTCCTGGTGAAGGGAACGGCTTAGTGGTCCCCTGAAGGAGTAAGTCCGCAGAAATAACCATTAACCATGGGCTGAACACCTCAGGGAATGAGGGGGAGGGAGGGCTGCGCAGCCTTTTCATTTTCGGCTGCAAAGTTCGGATTTATCCGGGTCAGCCTCAGAGACCCGTGTTGCAAAGCCGAAGGAAACACCATGCACTGCGAGGCGATGCCAGGCGGCTGCTGTTTGTCTGATGGGGGGGGGAAGGAATAATGATGATTTGGGGTTTATGTGGTATTTCACCTGAGCCCGGGTGAGATCTCTGAGCGAATACCTACTTCGAACACCTAACCAGCAGGTATGCTGTAAATACGAGCCGAAATACATCTTTAAGCTGTGAGTTCCCTTTGATCATCCTCCCGTGGTTCAGAATCCCCTTTGTGATTGTTTTTCGCTCCCGGCGAAGGAGCACAATCATGGCATTTTTCACTGAATTCCCTTGAAAACCTAAGTTGTCTGAAAGCAGGGTGATTTTCAGCACTGCCCACGCCAATGCCTATCCAAAACCAAGGGAGGATATCCACTGAAGGTCCAGTTCAATTCCCACCAAGCTAACTCAAACATCCAGTACATGTCCTGGAAATGCTTTGGATGTCCACCTACACTTGAACCTCAGATCTTGGAAACGGAGCCCCAAAGCGCAAAGGGAAGAGCTGGGAATATACTTTGAGGCTGCAGACAATGTACATCCCCACCTGCGTTCTGTTTGGATGTTCTGAAACCATTGCGGTTACAACTAAAGCCACAGCGTGTCAATGTTTATGCGCAGGAAGGGAACAGAAAGCTCCAGAGAGACCAGGTCAAGTGAATGGGGCAGTTTCTCAGCCAACAAGATGCAGGAGCTCTGCTGAGTTCCCTGGCACTACATATAGGGTAGGAAGTCTCCCTGCTGCTTCTTGGTCTTTAACTTCACAAAGACACCAGCGTGTGAAAGCCCTGATATCTACAGGAATTTGGCCACTGATTCCTCTGGGGCCACTTTTTCTTCTAACTCTTTTTAGGGGGACTTTGACATGAAAAATGCTGCATCCTTGTGAAACACACTCCGGAAGTCATCACCAGGCATCAGTTTACTGGTGGAGCAAGGAGTCCTTCACCTTCTGCACACCCTCCTCCACCTGACCCCCTATTTGCATTGGCCTTTTCAGTGCTGCATCATTCATGGTAATTTCCGTAACTGAGTTTGCAGAGATTTTCAGCTCCATGAGCTCAAATTGCATTCTCAGAACTTAATTTTCCATAGTTCTGAGTGTAGTTTCAGATGTCCTGGGTCATTTGGAGCTAGCTACCGCATGGGGGGCTGTGTGGGGTAGAACATTCTTGGTGTGAGTTCTCTGATCTTTTGAACTATATAGTCTAGTTTCGCATGGTTTATATGGAAAAAAAAAAAAGAGAATGAAAGGACAAAAGAAAACTTTGCACTGCACTTTGAAAATACAAAGCACAACATAAGCATGAAACAGGGCATGAACTTCTCAGGGATAAATATACCCCTGCTCCACCATGGTGAGAAATCCTGTCACAGCAATGATGGTTACTGTTAAGAGATGCATCTTCCTTGAAGGGATCCAATGGACACCTTGACTCTGTAGATGAGGCTAAAGATTGTGACATGAAAGCACCAATGCACGAAGAATTTAAGACCCCAAAACTGACTTAGGTGAGCTCTCTTCACATGTTTCCCATCACCCTGAATGGGAACTCCGCATTCCCACACAACATGCATGGATGTATTCCTACATGTTCACACAAACATCCTCACCCAGCTGGCAGACAGATGTGTGCTCCCAAACACATGGCCGAGTTCAGGCACACACACACATGCTCCCACGTGCAGATGTCCTCACACTCTCATTTCTGTTATGTCTCAGGTTTTGTTTCCACTTTGTTTTGGGGAACATAGCATAAGCTCCACTTTGCCTGTGTTTGCACATTTCCTTCTACTGCTGTGAAGTTGTCCTATGCTGTTATATCTGGCAGCCCGCCCCCTGTTCTGACCTATACAAAGAGCATGTGGTTTTACTTTGTTGTTTTTTTATAGTCTGGAATATGCTCATTCAACAGGATGGTAAATCCAGCTGTATCAGCAAAGTAAAGAATAACAGGCATGAAAGCTTCAGAAAAGACTCAAAAGCTTTTTCCCACAAGTCTTCTTTGTGCTCTAACACTTGATTTATTTTTCCCATGTTAATGCTTTCTGAAGCCAGTAGCAATGAAGGAATTAATGTCCACAGATTAAGCAGGAGGACATGCTGACAGCACAGTAACTAAATCAACCAAAAATGCATTGCAATTGTTGGAAGAGCTGGTGTATAGATGGATGAGACTGAAGATAAGCACTTGCAAACAGAGAGAAACGTGGGGCTGCTAAGTGGGGACTGCTTCAACCATGCTGGTAGAATCCACTGCAGCTGGATTTTGGTGAAGGCCTGTGGTGTGAGGAGGAGACTGCTGCAAGGGAACACAAAATCATTCCAGTGTGACACCACGGAGCACCAGTGTGTTGAAGATGAGCAGATGCAGGGCTCTAAATGCTGCCTTTGCCCTGGGACATGTCAGGATGCCCAGGAAAAATTACTGTCTTTAACTGCTGCATGGTATATAACTCATGCAGGACAGCAGCACAATATAAGTCAAAATACAGGTGCTTCAGTCTCCTCCAGGCTCCTCAGGCTGCAATTTTCCTCCTCCACACATGTAAAATAGGGAGGAGAAAAACACAAAAATCTGACCCCCAGGCTCTTGGTGACAGGTTTTCAAAGTCATCTGTCCCCAAAAGCAAATACAGCTGAGGGTCAAGGGCATACCCATAATCAAGGCTCACTTCGTAATAAGTCCCTCAAGTAAGAAAGTCTGGGTTTTTATCTTGGCTGTGCTCACAGCCTGGCAAGAGGCCCCTCAGCCCCTGCTTATGCACGCAGCACCTGAAACGGGATTCAGACCAGGCAGGCAGCTGCTGCAAGTCAGCAACGGTATTTTGCTCCATTCAAGACTTATTTATAACCAGAAGCTGATAGTATCTCATGGCCATTCAATTGGCTTCCTGAATTTTTCTGTTTTGAAATTGGTGCTTTAATATCTTGAAAACAGAGGAAGCAGAGGAAGGCAGAGGCTTCCCTGGAGGGGAGTACAAAGTGTGGCTTTATTCAGATACACATCCCAAGGGACATCAATCTAAATCCATCAGCAAACTGTCACACTTGAAGCCACAAGTTCTCATCAGATCTGTGAAAACCCTTGCTTTTGCTATTCCAGTGGGACTTCACTGGCTTTCCTGTGCTTCTGAGAAGAAAAATGCAGAAATAGTAATAAAAAGCAAGAAAGAAGAGTTGCTTAGGCATTCACATTTCTGGTCATTAATAATGGTGCATCAATCTCAGTATCCTGGATGCTGTAGCACTCTGGTGTTACAGGACTAATTACTAGCATCAGAACCAGTAATAAGGAAGGTGGCAGCTCCAGTTAATATACTGAAGACAGCTGGAAAAAAGCCCACAGACATGGCAAGATGAATTTTCACCTGAATCCACCCCCAATCTACAGCAAATAACTAAAAATGTCCCCACATTCAGCCAAAGCACATGAGCATGCCTCTCCCCGCTTTGAGTTCTGCTTTCCTATGTACATGCTTCCATTCCAGCACCAAAATGAACAGCTGATGCCTAAAATAGTAAGTTTGGGTTTATTATCAAACTGAGCCCTTCTACACCATATTTCTTCACATGTGAAGCTTGCCCAGCCTGGCTGTGCTTGCTTTGTTTTTCATTAATTTACTTGCAGTCAAAGTGCCAGGACGAGAAGCGTAGCAGGAAACATTAGTATGTATTTCCTGTATGCCAGGCTCATTTGTGGGAGATAGCTCTAGGTCTGAAAACAAGCTCATTTTCCACAAGCACCAGTTCTGGCCTTGAAGATGAAATAAAGGAACCTTCAAAGAGTAGCAGAACACTCAGCTCAGCAATAAGGTTGATCAGCATTTTAAGGGTGGCCACGTGCTGGGATACATACTTCCTGATTTGTGTAAAACAGCTGAAACTGCCTACAAGGGCGATGAGTGAAAGCCGATTGCCTTCTGCTGCCAAAGGATCCTGTTTGTGAGGCAGGCACCATCTTTCCCAGCAAGCAGAACAGGACTGCTGAATTGTTTCAGCTGTTCACCATGAACAGCTGCCATGTGAGAAAGGTCTGCTCCCACTGTTTACTGAATGCGTCCTTCCAATTCACCGCTATGCTCATAAGCACCAGGGTCCAGAAGTTCTTTCCAAAGAAAGGTTTTGCTAACTTAGTACAAGCACACATGCGTGCTCACGTATATGAGTAAGCACAGGAGGACAGGACTCTTGGAGGGACTAATGGTTTCATGCTTCAAGTCAGCCTCTGCAAACTTCCTTTAGAACAGTAGAATACTGCATGTGTCACTGCCTTCGTGCGCTTGTCCTTTTCCAGACATCACAGGCTGCTGCAGGGACTGGTCTTTGCGTCCGCTGTTTCATCAGAGCAGCTTTGATGGTGGTATTTCAAGTGTACAGGGTGTCTGCAGTGTCACTGTGCCATGGCAGTATTTACCAGCCCAGCCTTGAAGCAGCTCCTGATTAAAATGCTCCAGCAGCTGCACAGAAGATCTCTGTCCAGCTATTGTCACATCTTTCTGTGCCATTGGTCCCCGTAAATCTGCTCGAGTCAGTGTGCCAGTTCCCAGAATGGTGATGGGAAAGCAGAAATCTTAGACTGTCTTTGTGTCTGTCCTGGATCTTCATTAATTAGGGTAGTGAACCATTAATTAGGCTACCTAAGCTGCTTTGGAGCTGCTTAATATTTACTGTGGGTTCAGAGTATCAGGGTTGGAGTCTGGCTGATACCAGCTGAAACTCCTTTTCCTTACCTTTCAATCAGGCTTCTTTTGCTGTATTCCCATTTTATTTACGAACATGTTTTGATATTTTTGCCACTCATTTAAGTACCAAGGGGCAGCAGAGGCACTCTTAAATTCCAGTTTCTTTGCACAGGTCGCTGGCTCACCTCATCCTGGGGTCAGGGTTCTGTGAAGAGGCAGAATATGGGGCTCAGCCCCATTCACAGCACCCCAGGTATCTTTGAATCCACTTTGTTGTTTCTGAAGAAAAGTATAGGTAGTTGGGTGAATGCAGTACAAAGGAAGTCAGTGAAAAGAAAGCTCAGGAAGCTTGGGATGAGAAGCGACAGTTTCCTTTCTGAACAGGAAAGGTCATATTGCTCATAAGGGAAACACAGCCAAAAATACCTTAAAATCACCAGCCCTTTCGTACACAGCACGTTCACCCCCAACATTATTCATATTCTAAGTCTGATGCAACCCAGCGTGGAATGTAGTAAGACTTGTAATGACTTTCGTGTCCCACCAGATGTCAGCTGCTCTGCACAGAAGGGCCCTGAGCCAGCTCCTACCGCACCATGGTGCAAGAATTGCGGAGACGTTGCATCATCTGCGGAGGTGCAGAGCTCTTGCTAGTGGGAAAGGGATAACCAAGCCCCAGGGCCAGGCTTCAGAATGCGAAGGGAAAACCAACACAATGTACTCAAGTGAGCGGAGGTTGGTTAGGTGAAGAAATCCTCTGTATTTATCCAGCTTTCACTGACTCAGGTAGCGCCTCCCTCTTCTTAAATCCTCAGGAGTGATGTGACAGAGAGAGTGGTCCCAGTGGGGACTCAGTACTAATCCAGACAACAAGTCGAAGCACATTCATTTCACTCAGGGAGACTTACTCTGCCATGAGGTGCCTGAACAGCCCACGCTTGCTTATTGAGACACACCATCTCCAGAGTCAAGGTGTACAGTGGGTTTGCAGGTTCTGCTTTCACTTGGATGCAAAGGACAGGCCGCTGCATGTGGTCCAGTCCTATTTTCCTTTGGTAAGTAGCTACAAGTTCAATTTAAAACAATCATTGATCTATTAACACCTCGACAGCACTCAATTCCCATTACAAAGCCGTTCATCACATGATCTTGGAATGTTTTAGAGGAGCATTTCACTTTAATGGAGAAGGAAATACTTGGGGGCAATAATATGAAGGCTGGGGTTTGTATCTCATGGCTTTTGTTGCAATCACCAGGCTAGATACAATGCTCCCATTCAAGTGCTTTCAAGCTCCCTTTCTCCTCTCTCAATTCTAAGGCAACATACCAGCCTGGTCTTGGTGGCTCAGCTGGCTTCCTCTCAAGGAAGACTTTGTGGTAACCTCATGGTAGGTAGTGTGAGGAGGCTGGCAGAGAAAAGCTTAACTTGCACATTAGAGAAAAGTTTAACTTGCACGTTGGAGAAAACTTACAGAGTGCCAGATGAGAGAGACATGAGAAAAGACTGTCTGGGGTGGCTGCAAAACTTCCAAAGACTTGTCTAAGGCTCTGTAAGGCCAATATCAGCCAGAGATGGTTGGAGTGAGTCAGCCTGCCTTGTGGCAGGAGTGCACATGGGTCATTGCTCGCTGTTCTCCCATGTCCAACTTTTATATATTATCACAGCTGAAGAAGTAAAGGACAGGTTTGATTTCTACCTACCTTAAAATAGTGACATTGCCTTTATAATAGTGACGTTGATTAAATTAATTCTGTTTTATCTTCACAAAAAGCCACCTACCCCAGCCTGATGGAGGCATAGGTTTTTCCACAACTGGTTAGCATTTGTTTTTCCTGGTCGTGCTGTGTCAGCTGTTGGGATCAGATTATCTACTTACTGCTGTACCTGCTGCTGTCACCTTGATTTGGCAGGGCTTGACCAGTCTGAGCAATGCATTGTGGAGGGATTTGGGATGTTCTCCTGCTCCAGTTCAGTCTGGTTTTGTTAGCCCCTCAGTAAAGATAACTCCATACGTCCCTTATCATGCTAAACATTTACCCTCAAGAAACGATGACCTGGCAAGATTCCTTGTGGTTTTGCAAAAGAAAAGAAAATATTTGCTCATTCTCAGTGGCTTAGAAAGGTACACTTGGGTATATTAACCACTCTCATGAGCAGAAATTCTCAAAGCATTAGCCTTTAGGAGAAGGAGCTGCTGTTGTGGAGTGTGTGCTTTGGTGTGATCGTGCTGTTTGTGATGTGTTTGACAAGCCGTGCATGGAGTAGGAAACATGGGAGACACATGCTGTATGCTTGTAATTATATTGAGTTGCCTCTTTCTTATTCTTCCCTGTGAAGCCCCCCAAACCCAGCAGACCCTCTAGGGATGGTCAGCAATTTAGGGACGATGAGGGGTAAATAAAACTCTCCTTTATCCTTCCAGCAGAGCACTGTGTGTCATCTACACAACACACCATCTTACCATAGTACTGTTCTCCTGCACTGACTGTTGGGATAGATTCATACTCCAGCAATTAATATGATTTAGTTATGAAAAGATGACATCACATCCACTTCTGAACATGTTTCAGGGTGTTTTTACAGACATAATGTAATAGATGATTGTCCCAAGTCTGTCCATCACTGACTTGTTTTTTAAAGAATAGGTTTAATTATAATCTCAAGCTGCAATTCCAGTGAAAATAATAATTTGTTAACTGATTTTCTATCACTCTGACCTGTACTGTTTTCTCTAGGAAATAACCATCTTGGTTTCCTGACCTGTGATGTCATTTCTCTTGCTAAGAAAAGAGTCACACAGGAAGGCAAAACCCAGATCTTGTCGATAAATCACATAAGGCTATTTTCTGTCTGGTTTGAATGGAAAGTACAGCTTTATTATAAAGCTAACCACATGAAAACCAATCTGACACACCACACATGATCCGTTCTGCTGATGAAGCAGATGGGAATTAGGTCCCATTTGAAAACCCAATATTTACTCTGATATCTGCTGCTTGCTCTGCAGCACTGTCTGGCAAGCAGCGGGAGTGTCAGCTGGGTTTCTATGGTGCCTGTTGACACTCAGGCCAGCTTCACGCTTTCCTGCAAGATAAACTGTCACATTATGGGATCGAGGTGAGAAGCAGCTCTGCCACAGAAGGGAGGTAGCGGTTTCATGGCTGGGTGCCTGGGTTCCCATTCTCATGCTATTCCTCTTGCCCAGGCTGCCCACACAACAGCCACCGCTGGGTTATAGTCCCGTGCAAAGGGCCAGCTCTGACTTAATACAAACACTCTTCCCTGCTCTCCGGGTACAAAGTGAGAGACCAGGACAGGCATCAGGAAAAGGAGGACGCAGGGGCTATGGTGCAATGCCAGCTGTAGAAGCTGGCATTCCCCTTTGCTGCCTTCATGGACAGGCTCCTCCTGCTCACTTGTGGCACTGGAGGATGCTGGTCCATGAAAAAGAGTACAAGTATTTCAAGACACCATGAAATAAAGATGCTGTGCAGCTCACACAGGGCCATGAGTCCTTCTGAATGATGCTGCTGTCATGGGACATTGTCGTGGGTTCAGCAGCAGCAGTCATTTTTCTCCTTCTTGGTAGCTGGTGCAGCACTGTGGTTTTGATTTTGGGCCTTTGAACAGCGCTGATAACAGCAGTGTTTTCAGTTACTGCTGGGTAATGTT
>JARCZZ010024807.1:0-15581 GCA_030323915.1 Brotogeris chrysoptera | reverse complement strand
CCCCAAAATCAAAAACACAGTGCTGCACCAACTACCAAGAAGGAGAAAAATGACTGCTGCTGCTGAACCCATGACAGATGGGAGGGAAGAAGGAAGAAAGGAAGTAAGGAAGGAAAAGGAAGGGAGGAAGGAAGGGAGGAAGGGAGGAAAGGAGGAAGAGAGGAAGGGAGGTTTTGAGCTTCAGGACAGTGAGGATGGGGAAGAATTATCTTTCCTTGTCTACCAACAGGAATATAGTGTATGTTAACAGCCTCAGAAATTAAAGATTTACCGAGTTACTTTATTCTTGCATGTTTCTTTAAATGAAAGGTTAGCTTCATTGGTTGTATGTCTTTGCTGTGTTCAATTCAAACTTGAACACTCAGCTCAATTTTGAGCTGACTGAAGATAATTTTTGGACATGGTGTTTTTCAGGAAATTAACTGATTTCAAATGTAGTAACATGATGAGCCATGCTTATGGTACTGTATGTGGAAGGGCTAAAGGTTGAGTCTGCAAAGACTGTTATTTGCCTACTGTGTAACTTTATGCCTACAAGACTGGGACCATGTAAATAGACACGATCCACACAATCTACACTTTCTGGGAGCTAGATAGTCACTGGCAAGCTATAATACTTTACTTATCATTAAAATACTACTGCATTATAACATCAGCATTATGGCTATTGAAGCATAGATCGGAGCACACTATCTTGCAGCTGATAAGCCTTAAATTAGAATCCTGAAGTCTAGTGGTTAGGGAGAAGTCAAAACAAAGCAGGAAGCCTTTTAAACAATAAAAACTTGAACATAATAAAGAATTTGCTACCGTGGGGTCGTTCTGGGAAGAGCACGGACATTTTGTAGGCCAGCAAGAGTAAAGGTTACTAAAGGGCAAACGAAGGTTACTACGGGACAACAGAAACAGCCACGTTGAGACTGTCCAGAGGAAGTAGCAAGAAGAAGTCCTGAGCAAGCAGGAAGACATGAACCAGTCAGCAGAGACTAAGGGGTGCATTGATGGCGTGTGAATAAGATAGAGGAACCAATCAAAAAACGCATGATCATCAACTAAGTTACTATAAATCTCACATTGTATCACACAATAAATGGCACTAGCTTAATCATATTGACTGTGCTATGTCCATTTTCTTCCCACAGATGTTGACCCCGACGTGATGCAGTGCGAGAGTGCTTAGATCGTGAATAAGGGGACACATTCTGTGGGGGACTCTGGACAACCCTCGCTGGACAAGAGGTTGGAACATTTGCAAAAGGAGAAGCACCATGGCAGCAGAGAGATAAAGAGGTACCTCGGATCACCCAATGAGGTGAGTGGCCAGAGCGCAGCGTGGGACAAACGTGTAGTCAAGACGAAAAAGCTATTGCAACTTTGTTGCTGCATGTTCTCTCTAAGAGAGGAATTAAGTATGATGACCTTCTGCTCCGTAAAATTTTGATGTGGTGTTGTGGCCAAGGTTATACGCTGGAGACGCAAAATGTTTTTGCACTAGAACTGCAGGAGGTGCTAGGGGAAAAATTATGGGAGGCAATTAGTAATGGGGACAAGGACGAGACCTCAGTAACAACTGCTTGGAAATTAATTACTAATGTGTTGAAAGTCATGAAGTGGGAAGCAGTGGAATCTGCAGTCTCCGCTTGCCTTGCTGAAACTAACCTTTTGCATACACCTCAAGCATTTCCTGTACAGGCATTTGGGGACTCTTTGATGGGACCAATTGCTGCCAGTGGCCCTAGCTTGGTAGTTCGCTACTCTTCATATGGCAATCCTTTTCAGTCCCCCGAACCTATGGTACCCCCTTTGGTGCCGCCAGAGGAGGGGAATCCTGTTCAGGGTGACCCAGTTAAAAGAGAAGAACCAAAGCCAGAAAAACAGTCTGCTGTATCCCTTGGCTTACAGTACCTGCCACCTCCTCTATCTGTACCCTCTTCTAATTTTGTCTCCCCCTAAATCTCCCCCTGCTACATCTACTGCTAAAAATCAGGAAGAGGACTTATGTTGGTTACACAAGGAGCTGCTAGGTAAACTGGACAATATCAACCAATTGGTCCAGGATTCAAAAGCTTTAGCAGTGCGCCCTAAGGGCTCAGACAGCGCAAATAATGAGGAAAACCAGACTATTAGGGAAGGTGTTCAATATCGCTGGGCAGGTGTACTGAAGAATGCAGTTTTAGAAGGTATTGCCGTGCTGCAAGTCCTTGCTTTTCCTATCTTTACACCAGTAGATGGTACAGGAAGGCACGATACTTATTGGAATCCATTTCAATGAGAAATGATCAAAGAGTTACTGAAATCAGTTAAAGAAGGATACTTATTCTCACCATTTGCACAATCCTTTTTAGATCACATTTTTCACAATCATTTATTTACTCCACAAGATAGCAGAACCCTTGCAGCTATGATTCTGACACCCATGCAACAAATGCTTTGGTGAGATGTTTGGGTCAGAGATATAGAGGAAGCATTATTGCATAATTTAGAATTGCCCAATGGGGTCATACGGAAAGTAGTGACAAAAGCCATGTTGTGTGGACAGGGGCCTTGGGTAGATGTACAGCGTCAAGCTCAATTAGACTGAGCCATTTTGACTCAGTCTCAGGAGGCAGCCCAAAATGTGTATCATTGTATACCCGATGAAAGGGTTACACTCCCTTATGTGCCTGTTAAACAACAATCAGGAGAATCTTATATACATTTTTTGGAATGGCTGCGAGAAGCTTTGGATAGATCTTATATGCAGGACTCAGCAAGAGAGGCATTATTAACACTAGCAGTAGAAAACATCAATCCAGCCTGTAAAAGAGTCCTCCTAATGCTTCCAAAGCACACCACCTTAGTGGAAATGATGGAAGCATGCTCTTGTGTTGGATCTTCCAAGGAGAAAGCGCAGTAAATGACTGCTGTTTATGCAGCCATGTCAAAAGATAACACAGAACTGGCAAGTGTGTTTGTTGCAGCTATTAAACTGCTCATAAAGCAAGGAAGAGGTGATAAAGGACCTATGGTTTGTTTTAACTGTGGCAAGCCCAATTGTGTCAAAGATCAATGTAGAGTCCCTAAAAGACAAGAAAATATTACGAGACCAGAAACCAACCAACCATGTACCAGAACGTGTTGTGATAAGTTTGGGCACAGAGTGGTAGAGTGTCGCTCCCGTTTCAAACATGACTGGACTCCTTTGGGAAACGGAATGACCAGCACCCAGAGCCCGGGTGCGAGGACGCACAATATGGGTTCCATGGCTGCTTGGATGGCCTTTCTGCTGCTACCTCAGGGAGTGATCGGAGTGGATGTCCACACAGCCACCAAAATAACTGTTACCAATACTGCTGTAACATTGATTCCTACAGTGCTCACTGGGCCATTATGGCATAGTTTAAGTGCTCTTTTATTAGGACAATCTTCCACAACAATCAAAGGTGTATTTGTTTTACTAGATATTATTGATGCTGATTTTGAGGGGCAAATCAAAATTGTGGTTTGGTGTCCCTCTCCCCTGGTTCATGTTCTGGCTAATATGCATTGTTCAGCTCGTTCCATTTCGAGCTGCTGTGCCGAAATCTAAAGATGAAAAGAGGGGGGAGAAGGTGGATTTGGCTCCACAGGAATGCCAGAAGCTTTTCTGGTGCTGCAAATTAAAGACAAAAAACCCCATTGATCAAATTACCTTGCAACGTCATAATGGAGAAACACAATGTCTTGAAGTATTAATTGACACAGGAGTTGATGCTATCATTATTGGGGAAAATTTTTGGCTACCTGACTGGGAAACTTCAGCTATCCCCGCACCAGTGTTGGGTGTTGAAGCATTACAACAAACAAGAATTAACAAATGTCCTATTCAGATAAAACTGTCAGATGGTGCATGTTGTACAGTACGACCTTATGTTATGCGTACGCCTATCTGTTTAATGGGGTGGGATATTTTGAGTCAGGTTAAAGCTCATCTTGTTACCAGCTCTCAGATTTTTTGGGAATGGCCATTGGAGGGCAGCCAATCCTTAAGTTAAAATGGTTATGTGAAAGACTAGGTTGGGTCGATGAATGGCCATTGTCAAAAGAAAAGCTAGCCCATGTCCATGATCTCGTAGAGGAACAGTTAGAACAAGGACATATTCAACCATCTATAAGCCCTTAGAATGCGCCTATTTTTACTATACAAAAGAAATCAGGGAAATGGTGACTTTTGCATGATTTGCAAGCCATTAATAATGTAATGGAAGATATGGGAACGTTGCAGCTCGGTCTTCCATCACCCTCTATGATACCAGCAGATTGGAAATTATTAATTATTGATCTAAAAGATTATTTTTTCACCATCCCATTGCATCCTGATGATTATGACAAATTTGCTTTTTCAGTACCAGCTATAAACAAGAGCGAGCCTATGAACCGATACCAATGAGTACCATTATCTCAACGGATGAAAAACTCACCCACTATGTGTCAACTTTATGTTGTTTGGGCTTTGGAGCCATTTAGACAAAATACTGAGTTGATTGTCTACCATTATATGGATGACGTTTAAATAGCTGGACAGAATTCTGACCCAAAGAAAATATTAGCAGAATTACAGGCACTGTTACTACAGCGCGGATTACAAATAGCACCAGAAACGGTTCAGTCAAATTCCCCCTGGAAATAGTTAGGCTGGGAAATCACAAAATCTAAGATAAGGCCTCAAAAAATTACAATTCATACTGAGATCAAGACATTGGTAGATGTTCAGAAACTCGTAGATCTTAATTGGATAAGATCCGTAATAGGGATCACAAATGCTGAATTAGAACCTCATGTAAAACTGTTGAAAGGGGGCTCTTCCCCTGCACAGGAATGACATCTAGACAATCAGGCCGAAACAGTTTTAACACATATTGCCGAGAAAATTAATTGATCATATGCTTATCACCGCATCTGGGAAGTATCGATACAGTTGATTATTTTTAATCATCCAAAGTACCCATATGCTGTATTGGCCCAATGGATTCGACAAGATAACATAGATCCCCTGCATATATTAGAATGGATTTTTGTCAGTTTTAATCCATCCAAAACCGCAGTTACCTGCCTAGAATTATTTGCTCAACTTATAATGAAAGGTAGGTGTCGACTGTTGGACATTGATGCCTCGGAACAAGAAAATATTATAATCCCATTAACAAGAGAGTATTTGAATTGGGCTTTGCTACAGAGTGAAGCTCTACAGATTGCATTACTTGAATATCCAGGTCAAATTACTAACCATTACCCTGCACATCAACTGATAAAATTTCTGAATGATCAGCAAATTGTAGAAAAGTCCCTATTCTCTCAAACTCCTCTAAATGTTTTATCCCTGTTTACAGATGCTAGTCATAAGACAGGTAAATGGGCAAATACTTTGCAAGAAGGGAAAACGTGGCGGTCAATTACAGGAACTGCATTGGAATCAACGCAGAAATTGGAATTATGAGCAGTCTTGGAAGTATTTTGCAACTGGCCAGATAACACCCTTAATATAATTTCAGATTCTTTATATGTTGGGGGATAGTAACCCGAATAGAGCATGCAATTTTGTAAGACATTGCTGGTCCTAGTCTGTTTTCTTTAATAAGTTCCCTTTGGTGGATACTTACAGAACACGATAAACCTTATTTTATAACACATGTTAGCAGTCATTTTCAGTTACCAGGCATTTTAACAGAGGGTAATGCCCATGCCGATATATTAGTTTCCTCAGCGTGGCTTCCGCTAGTCACCGATTTATTTTCTCAGGCTATGCGATCACATTCATTTTTTCAACAGAATGCTGATGCCTTAGCAAAGCAGTTTCACCTTGCTGAGTCAGTTGTGCGTAATATCATTCAGACATGTGGAGAATGCCAGCGTGCATTTCCATCACTTAATTATCAAGCTGTGAGCCTTAGAGGGCTTCAATCCCTCCAAATATGGCAGATGGATATAACTCAAGTTTCCGAATTTGGTAAGCTTACATATATTCATGTTTGTGCTGATACCTATTATTCCATGATATGGGTAACAGTGCAAGCTGGAGAGGCTACTAAATTTGTTTGTAGACACTTAAAATCTGCATTTGCAGCCTTGCAAATGACCCCTTAAGATAGGTTAAATAAGGCTTCTTTTGTCTTGAAGTATCTGAAAAAAAGTATAGGGAAAAAAATACCAGCAATTGTCAGACATATTTTAGGAACAATGACTGGGGAAGTTGTCTGAGAGAAGGTCCAAGTGCTAGTAGGAATCTTTGAAACATGGAAATGGGAAGGACCAGTAAATTTATTAACATGGGGATGAGGTTATGCCTGTGTCGTTTCAGAAACAGGATTATGCTGGGTCCCCGCAAAGTGGATAAAGCCTTATTTATCAGCGAAGAGACAACTGCTGAATGAATTAGCTGGATGAACTCTGCCTTTACTTAGGAAAACTTTCTCTATTTGCCTCATCAAAAAAGAATTTGTTAAAGGACATAAAAAAACAGAATAGCATGGAGACATTGTGCAGACAGAAATGCTTTGCATCACAGTTAGGTCCCAACTGTGATGACAAACTATGCATTTGGAATCACACTGCTCGATTTCTAGCTTCACTTTTTGCTTCACACGTAGCGGCAGGCAAAGCTTTAGCTGATATGCATCACTTAGCTTGTTGGGCAGCCAAACAGATGAATTTAACCTCTGATATTTTTTTCAGATCTTACCACAGAAGTAGATAGTGTAAGGCATGCTATGTTGCAAAATAGAGCTGCAATTGATTTTTTACTATTACCTCATGGGCACGGGTGTTAAGATTTTGAAGGAATGTGTTGTATGAATCTATCTGACAAATTGGAGTCAATCCATGCAAAAATGAAACAACTGAAAGATAACATGAGAAAAATTATGGTTACCGATGGAGGTTTAGATGAATGGCTAAAGGGACTGTGGTTTGGTGGGTTAAGAGATTTAATAAAGCAAGCTTTCGCGATATTAATTGCCATATTAATGACTGTCATGATTGTACACCACATAATTCAATGTGTTAAGAAATCGCTAGACGGAATCTGGGTGGTGCAACTAAAACAAAAAGGGGGTATTGTGGAGTCATTCTTTGAAGAGCACGGACGTTTTGTAGGCCAGCAAGAGTAAAGGTTACTAAAAGGCAAATGAAGGTTACTACAGGACAAGAGAAACAGCCATATTGAGACTGTCCAGAGGAAGTAGCAAGAAGAAGTCCTGAGCAAGTAGGAAGACATGAACCAATCAGCAGAGACTAAGGGGTGCATGGACAGCGCATGAATAAAATGGAGGAACGAATCAGAAAACTCATGATCAGCAACTAAGTTACTATAAATCTCACATTGCAACACGCAATAAATGGCGCTAGCTTAATCATGTTAATTGTGCTGTGTCCATTTTCTTTCCACATCCTATGATGGCTAAATATTACTGAATGGCAAAGACTAGAAATAATTATTTTATTTTATTTTTCTTTTTAAATTCTGAGAAATTTGAAATATGCACAAAACGTGATGGGGAGAAATTAAGATTTTTTAAAATAGTCTGTTCTGGAATCACCTGATTTCACTTTTGGTATTTATGTCTGGTATTGTATAACTTGTACCAGATTCTCCTCTCATCTTAAAGGTCATCTGCTCTGCTCCATTGACGTGTAAATATGCAAGTATTAGAAAAGTCATCATAGCTTGGAATTATCACCACGCTACAGTTTCCTGAAACAGCATTTAGTGTCAAGGTCTGTAAAAATGCAAGACCTTGTGGTTCACTGAGTTCTGTTATTTTTTTTACTTCTAACACTGTATTGCATAATTTCTTTAGTACATGGCTGGTATTTCATCTTAAAAGTAAAAATGCAATCTTTTTTCCCCAAAATACTGGTATGTCTCCTCTTTGCTTAATTAAGTGAAAGACTTATTCGCTGTCCTTAATTAAATTCATGTGTCATCGTTTTATATGCTTCTACTCTTTTGTTGGTATATATTTAATTTAAGAATGAATACAAAATTATTTTAAAATATAAATGCAATTCTCAGCTTAATTCTCAAGACATATGCTGAAATAATGCATATTTTTTCAACATTCATCCACAGTGCCTTCCCAGCACTGACTTTTCTAGAATGGAAAGACCAGTATCTTTTATGCCATAAAAAGCTCTTCATTGCCTCTGTCTCTCAAAAAGAACGTCTGCCTGCTTGCGAGAACAATCATGATGACTCAGAAAATTATCACACACTCTAATTTTCATGGCCTTCTTTTAGACCAAATTTAACAGGTCCATATCTTGTACTGGGCACGCTAGAGCTGGATGTAATATTTCAGGTAGGTCTGTGGGAGCACAAGAGGGGAGAGAATCACTTCCTTCAACCTATTGACCATATATTATTTTTATACATCCCAGGATATAATTGCCTTTCTGGGCTGCAAGTGAACATTACCAGCCATGTCCAAGTTTTCATCCACCAGTATCCCCAAGTCATTTTCCACAGGGCTGATGTCAATCCATTCATCCCCCAGGCTGTATTGATATTGGAAATTGCCCCAGCCCAGGTACAGAACCTTGCACTTGGCTTTTTTGAACTCTATAAGGTTCAAAATGACCCACTCCTCAAGCCTGTCAAGGTCCCTTTAGATGGAATTCCTCCCCTCCAGCAAATCACCCGCACTACTTGCATTGATATCATCTGTAAACTTGACGATGCTGCACTCAATCCCACTGTATATGTCATTAATGAAGATATTAAATAATATTTGTTCCAGTACAGACCCTTGAGGGACGTTGCTTGTTACTGGTTTCCTCTTGGACTTTGAGCCACTGACTGTAACTCTGTAGACATGGCCATCTAGCCAATTTCTTGTCTATCTAACAGTTCATTCATCATACTTCTTCAGTTTAGTAGCAAGGATGTTGTCGAGGCTCATATCAAAAGCATTACAAGAAGTCCAGGTAGATGACGTACACAGCTCTTCCCTTGTCCACTTTGCAGTCACTCTACCATTGAAGGCTACTAGAGTAGTCAGGCAGCATTTGCCCTTGGTGAAGGCAAGTTGGCTGGTTTTAATCATCTCCCTTTTTTCCATATGTGTTGACATAACTTCCAGGAGGATCTGTTCTATGATCTTACCAGTTAGGGAGATGAAGCTGACTGGTTGGTATTTCCTGGGGTCCTCCATTTTAATTTTAATTTTTTTTTAAAATGGGTGATATTCCCTTTATCCAGTCACTGGGGACTTCACTGAACTGCCATGACTTTTCAAATATGGTGGAGTTTGACTTGGAAATTACATCAGTCCATTCCGTTGGAACCCTTGGATGCACCTCATTGGATCCCACACACTTGTGTATGTTCAGATACCTCAGGTGGCCACAAAGCAGATCTTCATTTACAGTGAGAGGGCTTTCAAGACCCTACCTTGAAGTTCTGGGGCAGGAGAAATGTGGAAAGAGAGATTAACATTGACGACTGAGGAAAAAAATTGTTGAGTACATCAGCTTTCTTCATGTCCATTGTAACTACCTGTCCTGTTTATTGGGAGGGTGTGTTTTCTTTACTTTTCTGATGAACATACTTGTAGAAGCCTTTCTTATTCTCCACATCCCTTGCAAAATTCAGGTCCATCTGTGCCCTAGCTCTTCTCATCCTGTACATCTATGCAGCATCCTTATCCTTACAGTGTTTTGAGGGTAATCATAGAATCCTAGAATATCTCAAGTTGAAAGGGACCCATAAGGATTATTGAGTCCAACTCCCTGCTCCTCACAGGATTACATAAAGTTAACATATGACTAAGAGCATTGTCCAGGTGCTCCTTGAACTCTGACAGGCTTGGTACCATGACCTGGAAAGCCTGTTTCGGTGACTGACCTCTGTTTCAGTGAAGAAACTTTTCCTAAGGTCCAATCTGAACTTCCTCTGACTCAGCTTCTCAGCTTCAGCATATCTCTGGTCCCAGAGATAGCACATCAACACCTCCCATTCCACCACCACCCTTTAGGAAGTTGTAGACTGTGAAGAGTTCTACCTTCAGCCTTCTCTTTCCGAAGCTGAACAAATCAAGTGACATCAGCCACTCCTCATGTCTTGCCCTCAAAACCTTTCATCTTTTTGATCACCCTCTTCTGGACATATTCGATTAGTCTGATGGCTCAGGAAAAAAAAAATCTGCTTCCCAGTTTGAGTAATAGCAAGTTCCTGTTATCAAGAGGGAATTCACACACTGTGGGCTACAACCGCACTCCTTTTCGACAGCTAATGTTTAAGAAATGCAGGTAGATAGTGTCAGAAGCAGTTTACTAGTTTCATATGGCAGAAAAAAAGACTGGAGACTTGAACATAAAATCACGTTACCATATCTTTGAAGTCACTGCATGTAGTGAGACGTTCAACAGCATTAATTGACTCAGGAAGACAGCCATTATAGGGAAACTATTTCTGGTATCCCACTTGAATCATTTAGAGATTGTTTAGTCCTCTTTGCATGGCATTGATTGTAGATATCTAAGTCTACCTTAAGCTGTTCTGCAGTCCAGGAAGCCAGAGGCACTGAAACTGATTCTCAGGCTTGTCTGAATTACGTTTGTGCATCAACAGGGTTAGAAAGATACAAAAGTGATTTCAAGTAACTTAGACCTCACAACTGATTTCTGTAATCATATATACCCAGTTCTCATCTCGTTAGGTGCTATCTGCCATTGGCAGGTAAGAAAGAACATCTTTTCTATTTGCCAACTACAGCAATTATTTACATAAAAGAGATTAGGAGAGTCTCATTCACCAATAACTGCTGTTAAATAAATTACTGCATACCTAGTACAGAGCAGGGGAAAGGCTGGCTGTGGCCAGAAGCAGCCTGTCTATTTGATTTGAGCAGGCAGCTGTATTTTCAATGTTATTAGTAACCAAATTATACATTTATATTTTCTTAATGTACTGAAAACATAAGTAGTAATAATTTCTTTCAAAACACTCCTTAACATGCTTTTTTAAAAATTTGTTTTATTTTCCTCCAAGCCAATTACTGATTTCTTCAAAAGATTAGAAAGTTATAAGACAATTTAGACATTATATTTGGAATATCTTTTTGTTAAGGAGAGTAAAAAGAGAAAATATAATTACAACATATGACATTTGTAGCTAACAGACATTACATACCATAGCTAGTAGGAGGAAGAGAGCTATAAAACTGTTATAATTTCTAATGACCCTATTCAAGCATGAATTATCTTTAACCAAAAACCCTTCAGTGACATGCTGCTTCTGAAGACGTTAAAGAATGTGACTGTGAGTCTTCTTTTTGAGGTTTTGTGAATTCTTCTCAGCAGGATGCTTAAACTGAAATTCACAGCGAGTCTGACACTGATGTAGTTAGTACAAAAAACTACACAGCCTTTAATTCTGGAACTACAATTATGGTAGCATATGAATAGTACATTACAAAAAAAATCCTTCTGCTGTGCTGTTTTCTTTCTCTCTAGCAGACAAGCAGTCAAAAATAGTTAGAATGGTGACAAATTACGAGAATGTTTGTTTACATTTTTCTAAAGGAGCATTGACTATTTAATGAATATTATTTTGCACTGCCACCAAAAAAACATCTGAGACTGAGGGTGATGGCAACAACTATACAGTTAAGACCTTTTATTAAAATCTTTTTGTCTGATCTTGAGAATCAGAAAAAGCCCATCAAATAAAACTTGTTGCTTTGGATATAAGCCTGTTTAAAGCTTCTCTAGAATAATTCTGATGTGAAAAAGAAAATATTTCTAAATAAAAACATTTTCTTATATTATGAATATGGCAATATTTAACATAGAAAAACTGTAACTACTTGACATCTATATGACTCATAAAACCAAAATAATTTCCTGAAAATAGATAGAATTTAACTTGAACACATCTTCCCCAAATCTACAGAGTGAAAAATTTGTAACTGAGTTAACAAAAAAATGAGTAAGACTAAATATTTAGCCAGAAGGCAAGCAAAGCAGTGCATCTAATTTTTCCTTACAAAATTATTTCAAACCTTGAAAAAAATTATTTCTAAGACTAAGGTCCAGCTTCAAACTTTGCATTTAATAGCACTGACATCACATACATTAAGCTTCATATTTACATTATGCTTTCTACATTAACATACCTTAAAATTAATATTGAACACCAAACACGTTAAACCTGATATTTAAAAAAAAAACCCAAACTGTTTTATTTGTAATGTCCTAATTTAGGAGGTTTGGGTTTTGTTGTGATTTTTCCACTTACTAGTTTGTCAGGATTTCTGAGATGTTAGTACATTCTTCACTCCTACGCAGTAATAAAGATTTTCTCTGGAAAAAAAAAAAGAGAAAAAAACATAACCCAAACCATAAAATAGCTACAAATGTACACTCCTTATTGTTCAGATGCATGCATAGAGCAGGAATAGAACTACAGGTGTGGATTCTATTCTCTTCAACATATTATATTTGATTATTTATTTCATGTTTAATTACAAATGCCTTATCCCTGGAAGTATTCAAGGCCAGGTTGGATGGGGCTTTGAGCCCCAAATGAAAAACAATCAAATGCATCTTTTAAAAAATATGATGAAAATAACCTGAGAATAGTTAAAAACTTGATAAATTTTATGGGACTAAAAATGTAATCTTGGAATCCACTCATAAAAGTACTCTGAGTACTATGGGTGCCTATACAAGGGGAAGATAAGCAACCTGAAGAATTGGCTCCCCATCAATTTAGTGTCAATGTGTCAGAATGAGCAAGGAATTAATCTTCCTCTGAATAGACATACAGTCACACTGCACATGCCAGAAAGTGCAGTAAAGGGGATTGAAAAAGGTCAGGAAGTTTTCAGTAGACTTTTTTTCCTCAGAAAATGTCAGTTTGTCAAAACCCATATCATTTGTGAGGGAAAATTTGATTTTGTGAATTATCTATTCCAATTTTGTTCTTAGGTTGTTTTGACATGCTGAAACATCACATCTTATCTGTTTGATAAAGTGTGATATAGAAAAGCTTTTGGTTTGTATCATCTGACTATTTTAAAATATACATTATTTTCAGAGAAGATAAAAAAAAATAAAACCATTTAAGCTGCTTTGAAATTAATAAAATAAATGTCTTCACCTGGGTGAGATGATAAGGGGAGCTCTTACACAAAAAGTGGAATTGAACCATGACTTCAATAATAATGAAAAAAAATTCATGAGAGGGGACTCAATTTTCTCAGTTTTCATTTAGTCTGTGATGAACAAGGTTAAGATTCTCAGAACTGCCACTTCATGTGATTGCTGTCTTAGCTTTGGATTAGACCTATAGAGTGGAGAATTTACACCACTTGTAACTCAATTAGCTGATTTATGTACTGATATGCTGACTTTTTAAAAGAAAGAAATAAGCAAAGGTCATAGTTCATTATATCAAATAAATGTTTGAGTCTTGTAAATAATAAATAAGATGTACACATGCAGTTTCTCTTTGTGTGGCTGTTCACTAAGCTCTAATAATTACTTTTAAACACCTTTCCGGGTAGATCTGTATAGCCCATATGCATGTTTACAGGACTTGAGATTGCTAACATCTGGATAAATTGTTGCTACTGCCAACAAAAGTAGGAGAAAAAGGACAATGAACTTCTCTGGCTTTAACATCATCAGAACTGCTCAATCTCTGCAAATGAATCCAAAATTTATTCTGCCAATTAAACATTTGAGAAGTTTAAAACATATGTGAAGAATGAAACTAAGTGAATGAGAAAACATTGGGAACTGCAGATTGAAAACATTTTGTCACGCTCAGACACATAATGGTCACAATGGTTCATTTCACTCTGCTTATAAGAGATGAAGGGTACGTTCAGACCATGAACTCCACAGTGTTTTTTAAAAAAATATTTTTTGAGACAGCAATTATCATGACAGTTCTTTATCCTGTCTTATACATTTAATGAAACCAGAAACTGTCACTGTTAAAAGATTTGCTTAATAGGAGCTGTCTGCATGAATTATGTATGCATGATATCTGTGGCTTTCACTGTTGTACCTGTTTGTACATAGAGAACAAAGGTTCCACCTGTCTTTTTCATGTCAGCAGAAACTCAACAGATGAGAAAAAGTCAATTTAAAATAAAACAGTTACTACTGAGAAGAAAAGGTTGAAATATTCCTCTTGAAACAATTACGAAAAATCAAAGCCAAGAAAATTTTGATGGCTAGGACTACAGGTCAGTAAATAATCTAGAAATCATATGCACCTATTTCTTATAATACTAAGGCAAATGCATAACTCTTCCCCATTGCCATTCTCTTTCTAATCAAGTACAAGAATCAGTGGACAAGGTTATCACTTGTTTTTTCAGCAGAATCAGAAAGCATTTCCAAAAATGCCACCATGTCATGGTGGTAGTAAGGGATATTTCTGTGGATTTTTTTCAATAATGTATATGATTTTCCAAATAAATTAATTTTTCATATAAGAAATGTTTCTGTCTGATGAAAAATTTCAGTCTTTCATGAAAACAGGATGTTTTCAATCACAAAACAAATTACTTGAAACAAAACCTAAAACATTTTATTTGGAAATAGTCATATGCTCTAATCACTAGAGTGCTGGTTATTTTGGGATAGCACTGTAACTACTCCCTATTTTAGTTCTCATGTGATAAATATTACCTAAATATTAATTGGTGCACACAGCTGAATGATGCAATTGAACCTACATTTGTGCAGGGTTTAAAGAATTAGTTAATTGTCAGCCTAAAGAATTTGCCAGTACAGATCTACTAGGGTCTTTAATTGAGAGATGATCAGTCAAGGAAAAAAAAATCACAAAGATTCATACTACATTTTTTCCTAATTTTTAAAGTATAACCAAAGTATTCTTGTATATTGGAAATGTTCCCAATAGGTATTATTATTAGAAAGTAAATGCTGATTACTGGAGTAAAAGGATAGAAATCATTTTCAGCCTCAACTATGGAGTCTTACTGTGGAATCCATAAAAAAACATGGAAGACAAAAAACAGATTAAGCAGCCATCAGAACTGATTAGAAAGAGAATTATATTATCACAATCCTGTGATCCATTCTTTCTTTTTCATTATTTGCTATTATGCTTGTAATCAGAAGTAATCAGCTTGTTTGGTTGAAATATAACATATACTGTATAGCCAGGACTGTAATTTGTTTTCAATCAGTGTCATTCAATTGAAGCTAACAAAAGATTGTTAATAAAAATATTCTGAGGAAAGATAAGCACTCAACCAGGTTTTGTAGCTTTCATGAATAGTGCTGTAATTACTATTATAGACTGATACTCTCCTTTTCCTCTAGAGAGCAACAGCATGGATTGTACAAGTGATGATTCTCTAAAACTCATCAACAGCTTTGTGAAAGATTCATGAAATGTGCTTTCGTCGTGGTTTAAGCCCCCCATCCACGCAGTTTTCTCACTCACTCACTTCCCCTCTTTCTTCCCCCAGTCCCAGGGGAATGGGGAGGAGAACCGAAAAAAAAAATGCAACTCGCACAGGTTGAGATAAGAACAGTTTAGTAACTAAGGCATAACACAAATCACTACTGCTACCATCAAT
>JARCZZ010024805.1:0-14922 GCA_030323915.1 Brotogeris chrysoptera | reverse complement strand
GTCTCCTCCCCAGCCCCCCTGGACTGGGGGAAGAAAGAGGGGAGTGAGTAAGTGAGTGAGAAAACTGCGTGGGTGGGGGTCTTAAACCACTACAATTATCAAGATGGGTCTTTTAATTCTTTATTACAACTGTTTTTTATTAAAAATAACCCCAGCAAAAACCTCTCATTATCAAGAATCCATGGGGGTGTGTATGTTCTTTCACAATCAATTACAGGGCTCTGAAAAGTGACATTGGGACTGCACGTGCATCATATATACTACACAAACCAAACAGAGAATGCACTTTAGAAATACGAGTTATCATCACCAGGTCTAGAGCCAGGGCCAAATAATCACCTCTTCAGCTTACAGTTAATATGAAATGTGATCCAAAGTGGCAGAATGAAAAGCATGGACCTTGAGGTCTATGTGAAATAATGTCATATTGCTTAGGGAAAAAGACCTCAGGATTATCTGTTTTTCTGTGTACCACCATTGTCGAGTTCTGCCAAAATTAGGTTAGTAGATGTGGAAACTGCCTGTTTTCCAAGAAAGCCATTAGAAATATATAATACACATTACTACTATCCACCAGCATGTCAGGATCAGTAGCAGTTCCCAAGTATTTACAGTGGTGGTGGTGGCAGATTTTTATTTTTTTTTATTTGTGACTCTAGTTCCTGGATTACAAATCCAGTTGCATTTGCTTCACCCTGCTTTGAAAACCACACTTTCAGGTGTCTCTGGACAACTGAAAATACTTTGTTATGCACATGTATGCTGGAACACAGGAAGTCTGTTTATCATTTATCTATCCACATTTGTTCTGATGCCCCAAAACCTGTATCTTCATGGAGAGCTACTACATAGGGGTTACTTGCTTCACAAAAGTACCTATAAAAAACATAGAAGTTCTTTTAGAAGCCAGATAAAACAGCTTCTGAAATCTATATTTAAAACATATCTCCATGCAGCCTGATTCTTAAAATCGTTTTTACGGTTTATTGTTGGTCCAGTTTTGGAGGAACAACTGTGAACTGTCTGATTTTTTTTGCTTCATACATCTTTGAGAATAGATGATGTAGTATGGTAATAGAAATGTCCTTGTACAATGAGATTGCTCTGATAGCATGTCTAGATATACTAGGATTAATTGCTTGCATTCTAGCTAGCCACAGATTAGCTGTTGGCTTAATTTAAGTGATCTTGTGTTGATAATTCATACGTCTCTTTTTTTTTTTTTTTTTGGGGGGGGGTTAAGTTATGAATATTGCAACAACAAAAAATCTGTGGTCATTGACAAATGAAAAGGAACTAAACCAGGTCATAATAGCTATACATCTGTGTACTATGTACAATCAGGTGTGTTCTAAACTCATTTCTAAGAATAAAGAAGAATTTTCTCAGGAATAAAATAAAACTTTTGAAGAAAATGAACTAATCAGACTTTATTACCGTAAATTGCCTTTTCACTGTAAATAACAGGCTTCTAGTATTTTGGAATTTTAAGAGGTGGGGGTGGGAATAAACCCTCCAATATCTTGAAAAGCCTAAAAGATGTCTTATCACTCCATAATGTAATATGTGTAATCTGCTCTTTTCCTTTTTCTGCAGGATAACTTTCCACAGAATTTGCCTCATTGAAAGACAGAACAAAGCTGACACAGATGTTCCTAGAGTCTTGTCCTATTCCCTGAAGTGGGAATATGTCAAGGTAGAACAATGGCAGTGGAGGGATCAGCCAGTGTGTTCCAGTTTGTGTTAGGTAGAGTTTGTAGAACAGCAAAAAAATAGTGAATCCAACAGGTGGCATTTTTGGGCACTGTCCACCTTGGCTTAGATCCTGTATTGAGTTTTCTAACTGGCAAGGCAGAGATTCTGACTCAATGTGATTACCGCTGAGTAATAATGTATTGGCTCTGAGATGCAAAGCTGGCCTAGTCACTGCTGCCAAGACATTAATACTCCTTGTGAATAGGAAATTGAGCCAGATTCTTCTACATCAAAGTCAATAAAATCATTATTACTGTTGTCGATTCAAAAAGTGAATCTCAGCTGGGAGAATCACTTTTCTGAGAATGTAAAAATTAATCATATATAAAATCTTTAAAATAAAAAACCCAAACCAAACCAAAATCAGAAAGAAAAAAAAAAACTGTTTATAAACGTTAATTACAGATATGCAGCTGTGAATGTTGGCAAAAAGAAGATAAAGAAGATGAGCAAGATCAGGTCAACAGTTTTTAGGAAACTGTGAAATTGAGAAATGGAAATAATGATACAGTTTAATCTAAGCTGATGGGACATAGCAGAATCCAGAACTTTAAAGCTAAGATACTCATACAGGGAGTTTTGACAGGAGATCATTGAGAATATTATACTACTTATTGACAACCAAGTGCATCTTATGTTCTTTTCAAAGCAAATTCTCAGCAGCCTCAGGAGAAGATCATTCCTGTAATTAGGTATCTTATTCTGCAGCTAACAAATCTGTCAGTTATTTCACCCCTGTGTCAGAATCTAATACTCTCTGACTAGGCTCTTTTAAATGATCTAGATGAGGAAGGTTTAATGTTTTAATACAAAATTTACTTATTTAAAGATACTGGATGTTAAATGGGACTTTTATTTAGCAGAATATGCAGCAATGTACTGAAGTCACAATACAAGCACAAGATATCAATTGCAATGTACAGTTGGATCACATTACAAACATGATTCCCATCATTAGTCCCTATACACTCACTGTCATGACACTGGGCGCTCTCAGCTACTGGGAAAGAATACATGGGTTCAAGCCAGCTCAAGCCCATTGCTGTTTTCAAAGTTTATTCTGTTGGCTGCTCAGTTGTTATACTCTGTTAGTTTGAGCACTTCTCCCATGCTGGTCTGAGTGGATCAGAAAGACATTCACACCTTGCAGGTAAAGCCATTTACACAGTTGATTAGCTCAACTGTTTATCTAAAACAAAGGCCACCCTCTGGTCTCTTTTCTGTTAAGTACAGCTTTCTTTACAGCAGCTGTGGTCACTTCCTGTACTCTTCCCTGAGTTTCACAAGCACATTGCCTGTGTCTGTCTTTTCTGAGCCTTCTTCCATCGTAGGTTTTTGGTGATTGGTCATGCCACAATACTGCTATCGTGACAGCTGAGAGAAATTTGTTTGAACATGGTGTTGTGGGTATATGTTGCTGTTTGGAATCTGTAGAAATTTTGTTAAGTTAGTAAAAAATAAAAATGTTCCTTAGCTATACAACATCTCTAAGATAAAACATAAATGTAAAGGAAATGTAAATAAACAAATTTTGCTCCTGAGCCCCTCACTGGCAAATCAGCTGGGGGTCATTTAGTTACCAGGAAATATTGGGTATGCAGACAAATGCAGAACCTCTGCTGTCAGAAAAGATTCCAATCTTCACAAAGCACACCTAAATCACAGAAAAAGAAAACTGAAAATATCGAGTGTAAGTTAAGCGTGGGGTTTACGTAACTAAGTAACGGATAATGCAAAAAGGCACGGTAAATCCATGAGCCAGGGCACCTTACCAGGTAGGTTACTCCTTAAATACTCTTGATCTCACCAAGTTTAATGCAGTGGTTTCTCATTTTATCTGCATAGGTGAAGAGCAAAGATGCCACCACAAGTGGTTAGCTATAGTCCTATGATGGGGTACAATTACAGACATGTTTTGGAATGCAGGGAGATATCAGGGAGCATGAATGAATCATGACAGCCATAAGGTATCTGCTGTATCGGCACAATTGCCCAGAGAAATATTTCAGTGCTAGAAGTCAGTTGAAAAATTACCTAAAAAATTTGCTCCAGTTCACGCAGTATTGCTAAATCATAGAATCATAGAATCGTAGAATGTATGTTTTGATTAATAAAGTTAAATCTTTGTTCTTATACTTTGTTCTTATACAGAAGGGTACTTCTCACAGGTACCCTCCCGATTTACATTAAAACAAAGCTTTGATCAAAACATAAAATATGAACAATATTTAAGTCTGTATGCGTTGTTTTATATTATTTCTTCACTTTGGCTGGCTTTCAGCTTTCAGTTCCTATTGCTGTTATGATGGGAAATAAAATACCACGGGAAAGTTTATTTTTCTTTGCTTTCAGATCTTCATTAGGAGGTCTTGTCAAATGTATGTTGGATAAATATGGAGGTACTTTAACCTTCCACACTTTCTCTGACTTTAGATGAGTTATTTTTATTATAAATCAGAATTATTATGAGCAAGACAGTCAGTCCTAGAGAGTTTAGAATGTTCCCAGATTACAGGCAGCAGGTGCAGTGCAACAAACAATTTTATCTTTTTTTCCCCTCTTTGTTCCATACTAATGTATTATTTACGGTTTAAGAAGTGAAATGCTTAATAAGGCATCTTTAGGTTTTGATATTTTTTACTGCTTATTAATATAAGCATTATTATAGTTTAAATGTATTATTTATTTTTGACAGGCAGCATTAGGTGGCTTTTTTCCATCTCAGAGGTAATCAGATTTCTGTTTTGTGCAAGAAGAAAAATTTGGGGGATTGATATCTTATTTTATGTTTTATTAACTAGTTTCTTTATCATAAGTAAAGAGAATCTAGGTTTTCTTTAAATTTTTTTATTGATTTATCAGTTTGTAACAAGGCTGTTTGGTAAGATTTATAGGATATTGTTTGACAAGTTATCTATGGTACATAATTTATTTCCTTTACAAGCAGCAATTTCAAATCAATACTAACATAGAGGGTCAGGAAGAATTTTTCTACAAATAAACCTGTTTATATGAATCATGAAATTAACTGAGCACTCTAATGTGGCAACTATTGATAGTTATAGTTTGGTTATCATGCAGAAAAAGGCAGAGAGAGAGACACGATAATTTGTGCTGCAAATTTTATGTCTTTTCTCCTGGCTTTCTGTAGGCTGTGATTTATTTCATTAGCCACAAGAACGCGATGTGACAATAGTGAATTTAGCCATTGCATAAGCACTGAACACTGACAAGGATTTATCAGTCTGAACTGATAGGTGACTTTACCATTTCCTAAAAGCTAGAATAAAATGCAAAATACTTGTAACACTGTAAAGAAGGTCTGTGACAATTCAGAATTTTTTCCTGGGGCCACAGATAAGCAATGCCTAGTCAGCACCACAAAGAACCTGAAATCAGAAGGAGACCATGTGAGATCCATACAAATGGATAAAGACTGAATGACAGAAAAAGCCATAATTTTGAATTCTGGACATCATATTGATGTAAATCACTGTTTATATGCAATAAATGCATACTAATATGAAAGCAGTAAGGATGTGTTTGGTTTTCACCTTGCGGAAAAAGAACCTTGATTTCTTGACCCAAAAGACCGAACATGTTGTTAGAGTTATTGAATAACTGCTCTAAAACAAGTATCAGAGTCAGGAGATAAAAAATTTATTGTGCAACTATTGCATAAAGTTGCTGTGAAAATAGCTGGATGTTGATTTATCTGGTCATGTTACAGCATTTAGTGGTACTTACTACAGACTTTACTAATGTAGCTGATCTTGTTTAACAAACACACACTGCTCTTCTGTAATTATATTTAAATTGTAAAACTCATGTAGTAACACAGGAACTGATGAGAAAAAGAACAATTTTCCAGGTAACATTCTGGTAAGATTTTTTTTGTTTCTATATAACAAAATATAGCAAAAATATTTCCATTACCTACTGAAATAAAAGTAAACACAATAAAAAAAACTTATTTTTTTTTTCTTTTTGAAAAGGATAATTTTACTTTTAAAAAAAAATGTAATATTGAACTCCAACAAAAAAAAAAAAAAAAAACCCAAAAAATGGCCTTCCTTGTAAAACAAAAAAAAAAAACACAAAAAAAAAAAAAAAACCAAAACAAAACAACAAAACCCAAAGAAAACGTTACATTATTTTACTAAGGACAATTCATTACAAAACTAAGTTCATTTTGTTACATGTCTTAATGATACAAAACAGTAAAGGTACCCAACTAATAATTAAATGATTACTCAGTGTCTTAGTATGACTACTTACTGGTTCTATAAACCATTGCAGGTAAGGGATCATGACTAGTTCCTTATGTTCTTTTGAGCAGTATCAACTAAACTTGACATTTTCAGGACTTACCATATGCTAAGAAGAGATTACTATGAATATGCATGTTCTTTGACTTTGAAGTTTCTTAAACCACATTTGTACACAACCACAGTACCTTCTGATAATAAGAGTTATCAAGGTAAGATCATATTATTATTTTCTTTATAGATATTAAAGAACTTTACTCAATTTATTGATAAATCAGGAAGGGATTCTATAGGTACATAGAGAATATAAGACAGACTAGGGACAACATGGGCCCTCTCCGGAAGCTATCAGGAGAACTGGCTACCCTGGATTTGGAGAAGGCTGAGGTTCTTAATGACTTCCTTTCATTGGTCTTCACTGGCAAATGCCCTGATGACACCACCCAAGTCTTGGAAGGCAGACACAGGGATTGTGAGAATGAAGACCCTAGACCCACTGTAGGAAATGATCTGGTTCGAGATCATTTTAGGAAACTGAACATGCACAAGTCTATGCGATCGGATGAAATCTGTCCATGGGATCGGATGAAATCCATCCGCAGGTCCTGAAGGAGCTGGGAAATGAAGTTGATAGGCCACTGTCCATCATATTTGAAAAATCAACTTCAGTCAGATGAAGTTCCCAATGACTGGATAAAGGGGAATATAACCCCCATTTTCAAGAAGGGGAAAATGGATGACCCAGGGAACTACACAGCAGTCAGTCTCACCTCTGTGCCTGGCAAAATCTTGGAGCGAATTCTCCTGGAAGGCATGCTAAGGCACATGAAAAACAACAAGGTGCTTGGTGACAGCCAGCACGGCTACACTAAGTGGAAATCCTGCCTGACCAATCTGGTGGCCTTCTGTGATGGGGCTACAGAACGGATGGACAGGGGTAGAGCAGTTGATGTCATCTACCTGGACTTGTGCAAAGCGTTCGACACTGTCCCACACGACATCCTTGTCTCTAAGTTGGAGAGACATCAATTTGATAGTTGGACCACTCAGTGGATAAAGAACTGGTTGGATGGCAGCATGCAAAGAGTTGGGCTCAATGGCTTAATGTCCAGCTGGACAACAGTAACTGGTGGTGTCTTTCAGGGTTAGGTGTTGGGACAGGTCTTCTTCATCTTTGATGGTGACATAGACAGTGGGATTGAGTGCGCCCTCAGCAACTTTGCAGATGACACCAAGCTGTGTGGTTTGGTTGATATGTTGGAGGGAAGGAATGCCATCTAGAGTCACCTTGACACACTTGCGAGGTGGGCTGATGCCAGCCTGATGGAGTTCAACCAAGACATGTGCAAGGTCCTACACCTGGGTGGGAGCAATGGCAGACACAGCTACAGGTTGGGCAGAGAAGAGATTGAGAGTAGCCCTGTGGAGAAGGACTTGGGGGCACTGGTTGATGAGAAACTTGGCATGAGCCGTTGGTCGATGAGAAACTTAGCATGAGCTGGCTTCATTGTGTACTCACAACCCAGAAATCCAACTGCATCCTGGGCTGCACCAAAAGGAGCGTAACCAGCAGGTCAAAGAAGGTGATCCTGCCCCTCTACTCTGGCCTCATGAGACCTCACTGAGTACAGTCTGCAGCTCTAGAGGACAAGAGGTAATGGTTTAAAATGGGTTCAAAGCTGAATAGGGGAAGTTTAGATTGGATATACAGAGGAAGTTCTTTACTGTAAGGGTGTTGAGGTACTAGAATGGGTTGCCCAGGGAAGTTGCGAATGCTCCATCCCTGGCGGTGTTCAAGGCCAGGTTGGACAGAGCCTCAGGTGGCATGGTTGAGTGGGACGTCTCCCTGCCCATGGCAGGGGGTTTGGAACTAGATGATCTTAAGGTCCTTTCCAAGCCAAACTATTCTATGATTCTATTCTATGACTCTATAAGTCTGAAACACATTTTTAATGATTGAAAGTCTTCAGAATGCATTTTTCAGTATGTTGGCAGTATTTTAGTTGCTATGATGATCTATGCCTATAATAAAGGACAGGCTTAAAAATAAATCCAACCACAACATTTCAGATCAGTAAGTCAAATCCTAAACTTATCTCTCTTTATTATATGGCGCTTTTTTTCTGAAGTAATTTAAACAGTAGACATATTCCTTGTGTTTTCTTTGTTTGTTTTTTAAAATGAAAGTTTGTAACACCGTGTAGACAGATGATATGTAGAAGTAATATTGGAGCTGCCTTGGCAATGTTGAAGATTAGGTAAGAGGTGTGGTACTTTTTAACATACTAAATATGTGAAAAAGTATCAAGTATGGATTGATCCAGCTGTGAGATACATGAGAAGGTTCTTCCACATTGAGTGGAGCAGGACAGAAAAATGTTGTAGTTGTGAAACTGCAATAGAAAGTACCCTCTAGCAGGTACACAAGTATGATATATGGCTAAAAACATAAGCACAAATTCTAGAGCCTGATATTCTTAGTGAGAGGTAGAAAAACATGGAATCACCTTTTAAATAGGTATGATGTAATGAGAAATGATGGCTCTAGCTGCAACCATTATGGATAAGTCTTCTGGACTACAGAATATGAAATACTGCAAGTGTTTCACATAATGTTCTAATATTTCTAGCAGTTCTAATGGTCATGTCTCAGGGACATCTCATGTACTAAGATGGGCCTGAGCTTGCACAGAGTCAGAAAGATTGTTCGAAGAT
Organism: Brotogeris chrysoptera; assembly: GCA_030323915.1. Classification (NCBI taxonomy): domain Eukaryota; kingdom Metazoa; phylum Chordata; class Aves; order Psittaciformes; family Psittacidae; genus Brotogeris; species Brotogeris chrysoptera. The sequence continues at coordinate 6,184 of JARCZZ010024805.1, read as the reverse complement.
GTCTGAAGTGTCTTTTGCTGGTCTTTGGTCAAATCTTTATTTCTTTCTTGTGTGGTTCTGTGGTTATCCTGAGAAGATTCAGAGGGACTGAAGTGCTGAGAGTCAGCCTTCTGACTCTGAACCAATGAAGTTCTTGCATTCTGAAAATTTTACTCGTGCAATGGCTGAGCTTTTTTTTTCCTTTGGGGGCGGAGGGACTGACGTCATCCCATAAAAATTAGTGTAATAAGGACAAAGCACTGCTGTGAAGAAGTGGTTCTAAACTCTCAGCAGAAGGCAATGTCTGTGGGCTCCTACTGCTGTTACTGAAAGATAAAAAGATGTTGTGTAGTCGCCAGGTTGCAGTGGTTGGTATGGCGTTACCTGAGGCTCTGTAGTGGTTTTACCCATTTCAAGAGAAGATATGCAGAAAGGAGAGAGAGAGGCAAACTTGAATTTTATATCATCATCAAATAAGAAATGGACAGTCATCAAGGCCCAGATTTAGTAAACACTCGACCTGACCACAGTATTTCTGGTCTAGCATTTAGCTGTTACGTACTGGAAAACTTAACATCAAAATCCCCTGAACCCAATTCTCACTTAAAGGATTCTCAAGAATTAAGTAATCATTGACTTTAATTAGATTAGAATTGAGTGAGCTTTAAGTAATATTATTTTGCAACTGCTGGATTGTTGGCTTTGGGGTTAGTTGTTTTTTTTTGTCATTCCATTTGTTTCCTACCATTTGATTCTTAAACTATCATGCCACAAAATAGGATCTTTTTTTGCCTGCTCATAGCTGAGTTCCAGTTTAAACTACAGAAGCACTTAAAAACTGTGATACAATTTAATTCTGTTCATCAGAATCTTGTCTAATTTTAATCCAAAATAGAGCAATTTAAAATAAATAAATGAAAGACATTTGAATGAATAATTATGACATTAAAGTGAGTATATTCTGTTTGTCAGATTCCATAATCATGACTGTTTATTATGCTAATAATACTGATGATTCTGTAGCATTTGGCTAAGAATTCTGATTAAAATGTTAATATTTCCTAGGGAGCTCTTACCTCTCATATCCTAGATTCATCACAACATTCTTCTGCAATATCACAGAAACTGTGGGTAATACTTAAAAATTAGTATGACTACTGTTTAAGAGTACAGAAAAGCATCTAAAACCAGTATTTTAAAACTATCATCAGATGCATTCTCTAGCTACTGTTATATTAACAAGCTAATGAAAGGCAAAGAATCATCTTTCATTCATGTCCCACCTTCCTATCTCATATCAAGAATTGTTTTACTAGGAGAGCGAGAGTTATTATGTCTGCTTTATGAAAACACAAAACTCCATTTGAGAAGTCTATTCAAGGTGAGTCTGTGGGAAATGAAAAGAATTGGAAATTCATATGACCATAGAAAAAAAAAATGAAAATTTAAAATTTAATATTGGCTCTATAACATGTAAACAATTAGGTTCAGGTGAGACCTTTAATAATATATTTTAGCTTGATGTTTTAAACAGGTAATTTGTACATCCCTTAGAAGCAAGAGTCTGAAGAGCTTGCTTTTATTAAAAAGACTAATATTTCCACAATATAAATTTTTCCATTAAACAAGATTTTGATCCTCATGTTAGCTCATTGGTATGGAGAAACAGTCTCTGCTTGCTGTGTTCCCAAACTTTCATTCCTGTCAGAATAACTAATGCAGACTTTACGCCTTTGTTTATTAGGGTCTTCTTGTAATTAATGAGCCAGGTCTCAAAAGGCATATCTACCCCCACCTTTTAACAAATGCGTAACTTCTGGATATGATAACTCTGCAATTAAGTTGTTATTCATTCCTGTGCTATTTGATAATAGCACTTAGATGCAATCTATCATTGACAAAACTGTAGATGATAACTCTGGAAAACAGGGCATCATTAGTCTTCTTGCTGTGAGGATGTGAGAAAATGGAAGAGATGTAATTAATTATATCGGACACTATACCCTCTTCACAGCAGCTATAACAGGCTGGCTGGTCTGCTGCTACATTAATGAACATCTAGGATTAAAAATAGATGGTGCTGATGACAACAGTGCAATAATGTAGCTTTAGGTTGCTTTGCTCACACTATCTACTCAATCCCATTTTTGTTACTGAAAGCATCTGATATCTCATATGTGTGAAATATATATATATATTCCTTTAAGAAGTTACAATGTCTTTTTTTTTTAGATATTTCTTCAGTAAATCAGATTATGTGTTTTTCTGTGGCAAAGATTTTCTTCTGAACCACAGAGTTCTACTTGCATTCCTCAGAAAGATGCCAGTGAAGCAGTCAGTCGTTATAAAGTATGTTATTTGGGTGCTAGAGTCAAGTAATTTAGCTATATAATCACAGTTTTATTGCCATCTTGGTTTTGTCAAAAACTATGCATCAGTAGGAAGGGTTGGACATGGTGCTCTAAAATTATTAGGAAATAAATGAAATAAGTAAATGTTATCATATCAATTACTAACAATTTTTTAGAAGATATGAAAAAGTTGATCATGGAAAAAAACCCCACATTTACATATGAAGTTATTTTTAAATACTGATAAGTTTCAAATTATTAAACTATTTTTCAGATTACAAATTCCCTTTGCTCTTATTTTTCTCATGTATACGCATACACACTCACATGCATTATAGCAAATATCCAAGAAACACATGCCTATACTTTTAACTAGGCTTATATCTCAACATGGTATGTAGTCCTGAAATGCTGCTTCTCTCCTTCTAGTGCTTTACAACAGTTGCCAACATTGGCATGATGTTAAATGATATGTATTTTCCTACTCCCAAAGGACAGAATAAAGATAAAACTTAAAATATTTGGGAGAAGGGGTTGATAGGCCTTCTTTCTTTAATATTTCAAAAATAAACACATGTCCTAGCAAAAAAAGAAAACTCTAAGATGGGATTACGGATATTAAAAGGTTTATGAACTTCAAGGTGCCATTTTGTAAAATGCAACAGACCTCTGGATTGGTAATGAAAACTGATATTGAGTGAGATTTAATTTCATTAAGATTTCAAAACTATTTGTGAGTTTCAGTGCCAGTTATATCTGCTTGATTCTTCTGCTTTTTTTTTTTAACTCACATGTTCTCAAGAAGATTTAAAAAAGCACAATATGAAAGGTCTATCTCCTCTGAAAGAGGAAAAAAATACCATGTCTATCAATTCTTTTCCATATTCTTTTCTTGAGGTGAGTGAGGGAAAATTTTAGGATTCAGGTTTGTTGAAGTACCCAATATAAATAGTTTTGATGCAAAATTTAAAATAAAATGAAATGTGAGAGTGACTCAAACTTATTTCATTTTCTTGTCTTTGAAGGGGTACGTGGCAGCCCATGCATTTCAAGCTAAACAGGTTTTATTCATAAGGATCATTACTTGATCAGCTTTCTTAGTAGTCAGTGGATTTTGGGGCACATTGGTCTTCACTCACTAGTAAATTGGTATTGTATACAGAGACGTGCAACACTTTATAGCGGAAGTTTTCTGAAATAATTTGTTCAAAATTAGATGAAAGCATAGTTAATGGCAATATAAAAACATGAGAATGAGTCAAGCAAAAGTTTCACCTAGCCCTGTATTCTGTCTCCAACAGTGGCTTTGTATTAAATTACTGTGCAGATACTTCCCCCATGACCACCATCCCCACCATCCCCATCCTCTTACGTAATTCAGTCATGTATTTAATCTGCAATACCTTTTAGAACTATAATTAGGTAGAGGCACAACTCCAAAAATCGTATTTTCACTTTATAGAATGAATAGACTTGACTTTATAATAATGAAAAATTGTAGAATAGAGATAATGTTTTATCACCTATTTCAGATAATATGCATATCATATAATATTTTAGAAAAATAAATATATGTGCTCATGATCCTTACACAAATCTGTTATAAAAGAGAAGTAGAATAATACCCATAGACTGTTAATTCTGGAAGGCTAGAGGTAACTTTGCAGATCTGCTAAGGAATATATCATTGGTGAGCCATAAATGTGCAAAGTAACTTCCAATTTACTGGCATCATCAATAAAAACACCTTACTGATAGAGTTCATAGCCCTTAACCTATTGCCTAGAAAAGTGCCAGGAAAGACAGCAGAAGAGACATTTATCTGCTATGAAATCAATCTGTATTTTCTTAATTACCTTCAGTATCAGTATATTCACAAGATAGTTTGAGGCGGGCGGAAAGCTGAGTAAACAAATATACTTGGAAAATAAGAAGTGCTTACAGACTATACTACTTTAGGAGTCTTCTCATCTTCCATCAAGGTTTTTGGAGCAGGGCAAAGAGAAAGCCTATTCATTCACTGCAATGCTGAGTGTCAGGGAGGTGTGCTGATAAGTTACTGTCCATGAAACACAACATTCGCAGAAAGACAGATGCACACATTTGCTCTCTGCTTTCCTCTCAACTTTGAATGTTAAGAATATTGCTGCAAAGAGCAGTGTTCACATCAGCCCTACTACATAACCCAGCTTTAGTTGACTACAACTCAGACGTTTTAGACATTTAAGTAAATGATGTAAATGTGAATATGACAGGTATGCATCAAGCACATTAAATATTACTCTTTAGAGTATCAATCAATCAATAGATGCCTTAGGCATGAAAACATTTTTTTTTACCAGCGTTGTGTTTTTAAGTTCATTGTGGCCTTTCTGCATTACATTTCAGTCATCTTCTGTTTTGATATCTCCTAAACTTTTGTCAACAAGGAAATTCAACTTCTCACTATAAATCTTAACTCAGTAACAGGAATATTAAGCAAGCTGTGTCCCAAAATAGATGATTGAAAACTTCCATTAGATATTTTCTTCTAGTCTGATATTGTTCCAGCACAAATCATAGTTGTTCTTGTTCCTCAACTCAAATAGCTTCTTATACATTCTACATTCCTGTGCCAATTCCCATATTCACAGCCTTCACTTATAATTTCCCATGAAAAGCCACATAAAATGTTGGACTACTGCTACTTTATTCTTGTCTAGAAAATAACTTACCAAGTCTAGCATGAACTTCCTTTTTGAAACCCATATAGAATTGTAAGGGTTTTTTCTCCACTTACCTTAGCCTATGTCATTCTTTCTTTCAAAATGTGTTTCAAAGTATCTCATAGTATTTCATCTGGACTGAGAGACTTTCTCTAAAGGGACTCTTTCCCGCATACACCCATACTTCTCTGCTCATATCTTTTTTCAAAACCCATATGAATTCTTGGATATCTCATTTTTAAATAATCTTCAGTCGTATCTTCCTGTCACGGTATCATCTTCAGCTTGACAGACTTAATACAACTAATTGTTACTGACCCACTATGTCCTGTGGCACTTTTTTTATCAGAGATATTATCTGATCAGTTCTTCCACAATGGAAATCTACTCTCTCTTTTGATGCTGTTGTGGTGTATTAACTGCCTTATAACTTCAGTTACTATCTCCCATTCATACTTTCAGTCTTGTCTTTTCCATTTTAAAGTATTTTGCCAGCCTTTAAACATCTTGTTTTCCCTATATGTTTCTAAAGTATATATTTTCCAATTATTCATAGGTTCCCTTCTTAAGTGATATCCTCCTCAATATAGCTATTAATTTAGCTAGATTTTTCAGTCTCTTTTTTCAATTCTTTTGTATGGTTTTGTATAGTTTCTAACAGATTTTTAGTTTAAATAAATTCTAAGTAAGTCTCTTCTACTTCAGCACCTGAAATTCTCTAGTTCACTCAGTTTTGCATTGAGAACACACACAAGAGAAAGTAAGAATATATAATATTTCTGTTACTATATGTTTGGGAAGTCCTTTGAATCATTTCTGTTTATTCTGAAGAATAGTTTCTATATCAAGCTGGCATTAGGATAGTACAACTTCAACGTGGTGAGGTGTACTACTCATTGGCCTTACAGTGCACATCTTATGTAAGTATTTAGTCAAAAGGTTAAGCATGGCTTTGGGAGAAAAATTTCTATTTAGATTTTTAATTTATGTCCTTGTCATGGGTTCAGCAGCAGCAGTCATTTTTCTCCTTCTTGGTAGCTGGTGCAGCACTGTGTTTTTGACTTTGGGCCTGGGAGTTGTGCTGATAACACCAGTGTTTTCAGTTACTGCTGGGTAATGTTTTGGTCTGGCCAAGGACTTTCTGAGTCT